>SZYD01002109.1:0-52850 GCA_009363875.1 Mikania micrantha | reverse complement strand
CAACAAGTTTTGCATCCAACATACTGAACGGCTCTGTATGTCACCAACATATTTGGTTTGATGAATAGAGATTTTGCCTCAGTTTGATCTACTTGCAGTCTAGAAAAGAACTTAATCTCTCCCATGGAGCTCATCTCAAACTTATCTTTTATAACTTTTTCAAATTCTCTGCACAGAACATCATTTGTAGATCCGAAGATGATATCATCCATACATACTTGTACCAATAGCAAATCTCCATCCTTTTCTTGAATGAACAAAGTGCAGTCAATGACACCTCTTCTGAACCCTTTGTTTAGAAGGTGAGTTGAAAGTGTCTCATACCATGTTGTCGGAGCTTGGTGCAACCCATATAAAGCCTTGTCCAACTTGTAGACTTGGTCGCGATGCAATGGAACTTCAAACCCGGGAGGTTGGTGAACATACACAGTTTTATTAATCACACCATGCAGGAAATCACTCTTGATATCCATTTGATAAACTTTGAATCTTTTGTAGGATGCATAAGTCAAGAAAATTATGATTGCTTTAAGATGAGAAACTGTTGTGAAAACTTCATTATGGTCAATTCCTTAAATTTGTCTAAAACCTTGCACCATTAGACGTGCCATGTTTCGAACAACAGTCCCTTGATCATCACGCTTGCAGCGAAAAACCCATCTAGTGCCAATAAATTTTGCACCTTTAGCTTGATCAACTAGTTACCAGACTCCAAGCTTCTTGAAGTGGAGCAATTCTTCCTGCTTCGCATCTACTCATGATTTTTCTTTTAAGGCTTCTAAAACTGTTTAGGGTCCGACTTGAGAAATAAAGCAGGAATGTGCAAAAACATTTATGTCTCCAAAATAAAGTATGTCAGCAAGTCCTCCTGAATATAACTGATTTCGAGTCCTAACTCCGTTAGTCAACTCTCCAATGATGTTTTCTTGAGGATGCATGTTGTTTATTCTGCCAACAGGATGAGTAGGAACAACAACTTGGGGATCAAGATTATTAAGATTAAGATCTTCAAGAGCATGAACTATATTCTCAACATCTGGATATGAACAATGATCATCTGTGTCTGAATTGTCATCATTTGTTTCCAAGTCATATGAAACAAATGAAGGTTACACTTGTTCATCAGGTGCATTCCGTGCATCATACATCATTTCAATTACAACATGGTCATCAGAATATTCGTGAGAGATATTGAAGGAGTCAAAAAGGTCAGAATAATTGAACATCCAATCAAGACCCTTTCCTAGAGGCGGCATAGAATATCTTTGAACATCAACATGGTACCACTCTTTCATAGTGTGAGATGATTTATTGTACACTCTTTTATTTGAAGTGCTATATCGTGCAAAATATCCTTCCTCCACTTTTTCATTGAACTTGCTTTGTTCATATCTCTTAAGCATTGTGCATGGAACACCAAAAGGTTCAAGATACTTAAGGTTTGATTTTCTGTTTTCAAACAATTCAAAGAAAGTCTTCACGTGTCTCTTTACAATCAATACCCGATTCAATGTATAACATGCATTGGCAATTGCTTCATTCCAAAATTGAACAGGTAAGGAAGAATCGGCAAGCATCGTTTTAACAGCCTCGATTAAAGTTTTGTTTTTTCGTTCAGCAACACCATTCATTTAAGGGACGTATGGAGCACTAAACTGATGCTTAATTCCACATTGATTGCAAAAAGTCTCCATGTTGTGATTCTTAAATTCAGTCCCATTATCTGTTCTGAACATGCGAACCTTGAGCTTATAAAGAGATTCAAGTTTAATCACCAGAACTTGAACACATTCAAATGTTTCAGATCTCCAGCAACACTCTTGCGGTTGACAGGACCAAACAAATCCATGTGGAGATGCTCAAGAGGAACAGTATTTGAGTAAAACCTTTTCAGTTTGTGAGACCGCTTGGTTAGCTTTCCCTTCTTGCATGAGATGCAGACATCAGACAGTTTGAAATTCTTTAAGCTCACACCATCAACCAGATTGTTATGAACCGGGTGATTCATCTTTCGTAAGGTCAAATGACCCATCTTCTTATGCCAAAGGATAAAATCTTTCTATGTTGCCTTAGACATAAAACATGAAGCTGTAGAAGATGTAGTTGAAGCTGTGGCCATGTTGAGAACATACAGAGCCTGCTTCCTTGGAACTGACATCAGGATCCAGTCTTCAGGAATGAAGATGTCTCTCTTGAGAATGTAGCATTTAGAGTCATCAAACAAAACTCTATATTTCTTGTCATACATTTGTGACACTGAGAGAAGATTATTCTCAAGCTGCATCACATACTTCACCTTATTAAATGAAATTTGACCATTTGAAAGAATTCCCTCACCATTAATAAAACCACCTTTGTCACCTGAAAAAGCTACATATCCCCCTCTAATTGGATTGACAATTTAAATAAGAGATATGTCCCCATTCATGTGCCTTGATGCCCCACTATCAACGATCCAAGTGCTGTTAAGAGCAGCATTTGGGGCAACCTACACAAACACAACTCATTAGTTGAAATTGGGAACCCAAGTATTTACAGTATTGGGTTGACCCAATGAGTTAAGGTTTTTCATTTTGTTTCATTTCCCATCCAAAGTCACCTTGTATGGAAGTTCAGAAGATTTTGCATTGTTAAGTATTGAAGTCTCAGAGGACTTTGCCTTCCAGATAGTGTTTTCACTTAAAGGATTTTTCAGATAGACTGAGGATAGCTTTGATTGTTTGACATAAACAATCTTAGGTGTGTCTCGATCAACAATTACCCTTTTTCCCTTATCTTAAAGCTTGATGGGGTTTGAGAGTTTGGGTTTAACTTGATGTGGATGTTTGACTGATTTGACCTCATTTGCAAGAGACTGATTTATTTTTTGATGTGGTGCATGATGTAATCTAGTCAAGTGAGGGCAATATTTTGCAATGTAACCCAATGCACCACATTCAAAACATGCTCTCTTATCCACTTAAGAAGTGAACGGTTTGGGTTTAGCAAAAGTAGTTTTTGAAACCGGTTGTTTAAGTTGTTGATTTTTATAATTAGAAGCAGTGTTTTTCTTCAAACCACTTGATTGTCTTTTATCAGCTCCCAAACCCAAAGCCTTGGTGCCATTAAAAACAAGATTATCAACCTTATTAGACATCTTTTCTTCACAATTTTGTGAAGCCTTCACAAAATTTATAGGCTTAGAAAATTTTGAAGTCAATGAAGTAAACTTTGACATTGAGGGGATTGGGTCAATTCTATTGACACAATCAGTCTGATTGTCAATAGTAGTAACACTAGATGATGAAAGTAAGTCATCCTCAGAATCAGAGACCCAATCCTCAACAATACCCTCCACAAATGATGGTTTAGAAGATAAAGACTCATAGCTTGAAGTAATTTCAATTGGATCAATTACCAAATGTGTTTTCACTTGAAAATCTTTGATTTCATTATTATTTGGTGAATTGGCAAAACAATTTAAAACTGGTGGAGGACACTTGTTGTAATTTACTCCCTTTTCCCTTCATTTTCCGATCAGTCCCATCACTAATCATGTGCTCAATGATATAAGAGGAACTCTCATAACTCATGAGCTTGCGACTCAAATTATCATAGTGGCACTCAACTATCGCCAACTTCTTCTTTGTCTCATTGATGATGTTGAGATAAGAGTTAATGGCATCTTGCTTATTAAGCATAGTGATCTCATTCTCATGTGTTTGTTTGTCTAAAGATTCTATTTTTGCTATAAAATCCTTTTCATTTGACTTTAAAACATGACTTGCTACAATACACTAATTGAGATCACTAATAACAGCTTCATTATGCTCTTGATATGCCAAGATCTTGCTTTCAAGTTCAACACACTTGAAACATCTAGAATTAGGAGATGGACGGTTATCATATACCTGAATTACCTGGGATGAAGATGCAGTGTCAACCATCAAAGAAAATTGTGTGTTGTGCGGATATTCAGATTCAGCATTTGTTCCTCTTGAGCTTCAAAATTTGAAATGCTTTCACCTTCTAAACACGATGACTCAGTTAATCTTCTCTCCCCTTCTTTTGAATCAGAATCCACCCTAGCTTCTGCTTCCTCCTATATCTTAGCCATGCTTTATCATCATTCATCTTATCATAATTAAATCTAAATTCCCAATTCCCTCCTTCATCAGTTTGAACCATGAAAGCCTTGTTTTCATTTGAAGAACTTGGCTGAGAAGGTGTTAAAATAGGAACTAAACGTCTCTCAGGATTTGATGAAGAAGATCTTTGATTTTGGAAAGGATTCTTATTTCCCATCTTCTTAGGCTTATTGCATTGCCTTGCAAAATTTCCTTTATCCCCACAAACATAGAAAAATTGTTGAGATTGATATCCTTGCCTGTTCTTCTAACAAATTCCTAAGCCCTTCTTACTCCACTTGCCAAGGCCCACATTATATCAATTCTTTCCATATCATCCTGATCAATCTATGAATAATATTCATTTGTTAAGTGAGGATTGCCAATTTGACCTGCAAGCAATCCATCATATGAACTCACAAGAGTTGTAACAGTCCCATGTGTTCCTTGGCTACTTCTACTGTCACTTTATCGAAATTTTCTGTTTTCAAGTTGATAACATAATGAATATCATTTGAGTGAGATATATAAGTAGAAGTTGTAGCAGGTTGAGTGAAGTTAACATGGCTTGAACTTGGAGCTTTAGTGGTTTGAGAGACAAAAGTAGCTTTCAATGGAGCATGAGTGAGAGTCACATTTACAGTTGGGGTAGAGTATTAAATTGAAGGATCCTGAACTTGAGCTCCTTTCTTTGCTTTCCATTTGTTCTCAATCTCCTGTTCCTTCAGCTTTTGAATGAAATTATTTATGTCTATGGTGGCAAGTATCTCACTCTTCTTCAAAACCATAAAAAAAAAAGGTTCCCACTTGGGAGGTAATGCATCATTAAGACGTTGGATCTTCTCTTGAGTTGTTGTCTTGACTTGGTGATATAGTCTGGCTATCAGATCATCTAGTGATTCATTCCCAACAAACATGAAGTTGTTGAACTCCTTCCTCAAAACTTTAGACTTTATGTTCTTCAATGCATCATTGCCTTCATGTCGTTGCTGCAAAGCATCCAATAGCAGTTTTGAAGAATTAAATTGTCTAAACTGATGAAAAATATCAGTGGAAATAGATTGAGACAATAAAGCATATGCCTTCTTCTCAAAATCATATTCTTTTCTCTGAGGTTCAGTCATTCTAGTAACAAGAACCGGAGATCCATCTTCATTTAGTGGCCTCAAATATCCACCTTCAATCATCATCCACAAATTAGTATCAACTCCATTGATGTGGATCTCAAACCTATACTTCTAGTAAGGATAATCATCCAAGGATAGTAACTTTGGTGCTTTGTTGGAATTTCCTGTCTCAATCTCAGTCAGAAGAAGGTTCTGAATCCTGTGATTATGATTTGCCATCAATGCAAATTCATCAATCTCAATGAATAACAGGTACGAATGAGAGTTGTTGGTGCGAATGGAGGACCGAATGAGTTATTGAGGCAAATGAGTGACTGGAACGAATGATCTGAACTGTGAATGACGAGCTGATACGAATGAGAAATCACTTGAACAAATAAGGGGCTATTCGTATGAGAATCGAACGAATAAGTAGGCTATTCGTATGAATGAGACTATTCATATGATGCGAATGATGAGCTATTCGCCTAAATATGTCATTCGTACAATCTGGGGTTTTAGAAGCACGAAAATCCATCCAAAGTCAGTTTTAGACCGATTTACAAAGCCAAACTTTGTATACACGTTCTGAATAGTGTTTCTAAGCTTTTGGAATAAACGTTCTGGAAAAAGAAGCTCAAAAACACAAATTTTAGCATTGAAAAGTGTGCTTTTAATGGAATAAAAACAGGTTTTTGTAGATTTTGATCAAAAACAGTATCAAATCCTCTGAATTCGATGGAAACCGAGTAGAATCAAGAGCATAGGCTCTGATACCACTTTTTTGGACCTAAGGAACGCGACGGCTCCATGCCAATTCTGCTCGGCAGGCCTTCGAATAGCGTGGAATCCTATTCGGGGCTTTTCCAATCGAAAGCAATGCACTACGTGATCAATTGAAGGTCTAGAATCAACGTTGTATATAGAAATGATTGACCACAGGCTGAAAATCTAAGTTGGAGGCAAAGGAAGTGCTGAAACCTAGGAGGATCCTTCTAGAAATGAGCAGAGGTGCTTAAACATTCTGTTTATTGGGTTTATATAGTCTGTTGTCACTCGTACGTACAAGTCATGCTAATGACTATCCTAGACGAATGACGACAGACGATTAAGCCTGCCATGCGAATGAGTCATACTAGTGACTCATTCGCCTGAGCAAGTCATTCTCTAGAGCGTTCGTTCATACGAATGAACTCATTCTTAGGTTGATTTGCACAACTGGTCAATCTGTTAAGCAAAATCAAGGTTAAACATGAAAAACATAATCAAACAATAGATAACACTTTATGTCATTGACAGAATATGCTTTATACAATCACAAAAGACAATTACAGTGAACTAGGGACAAACAATGTATCAACAAAAACTTTCCTTGGCCTAGGCTTGGTCTTTTATCAAATGGGTTAACTCCTCATACTTTGATTAATTCTTACAACTTGTATAATTATGATATTTAACTTTTTGTTCATAAGAGTTTTTACCTTACTCTTTTAAGGATTCTCTAGGTATGACTTATACATACACCGTTCGTTATGAACCCATACCATTGTGTTTTCTCCCCTTTTGACCCTTAACCTTTAATCATTATGTTAAAACCAAGTCTTTAATGTTTTTTGGTTATAGTTTCGGTTTTAATTGTTTAAAAATGGTTTGGATCTCCATGTTTAGCCGTCCTTAAATGACGTGGAATATCTTATTCCGACTTAAGGCTTATACTTCTAGCCCATTCATACGGCTTCTTACACACACACATATATATGCATGCGGTTTGTGATCCATCCTCCTTATAGAAACCTTATAAAGACTTTAGTGTTCCTTAACCCATGCATGTATGCATGCATGGTCGTGAACTTATATGCCCATTTTAAAAATGTTTAAGACCTACTAAAAGGTATGCATGGGTCAACTCACAGATGTTTCAAAACTTGTTTCCAACCCATGCATGCAGTCTCATGTATGTGTTTTTATATGTGAGATGCATCCTGTTCATGCATAATCCTTCCCACGTGATTGTTAAATTAAAGATTATGTTTTCAATTTTTATTAATACATGCATTATCTTGTGCACACCGGTGACTTTATGGTACCCATTTCGAAAGTTTTAAAGTTTTCTAAGAGGGTTTACTTCTTGATCTACCCTAGTACTTTAATGACTTAAGGATTATAGTTTGTTTCAAAGATGTTAGTTATAATTTCTCACCGTTAGCAAGCAAGGATTTGATTCAAGGAAGGAGAAGAGTTGTAGCTTTGTATGAATCGGATGTATCCTTGCGTCTTGTTTCCTGGTATCATCGGACAGGATGGGTGAGACCTTCTATCGTGGGTAGCAGGGGAAATTGACAGCTTGTGAAGGTGTTTCTCCTCAACAATGGCTACTCTCAGGTACAGCCTTTGGACTGTTCTTGTTGTTTCTCGGTGGAGAGAAGTGTGGGGAAGGGAGAACTCCTCGAGTGAGAAAGGAAATGGAAGAGGTGTGGGTTAAATGGCAGCCATGGGGGTATTTATAGAGGATGTGGGATACCTCTTTCCCTTGTAGAACTTGGTTTGTTAATTTGTTTAAGTCTAAGTTGTCCTCCTGGTTAGATTAGAAGGGAAATCGATTGGGGTTTAAGGGAAGTTGTAACCGTGATTAGATAGGTAAATCTTGTAAAATCCTATGTTATCCTAGGTGATGTTCTCTTGCTGCAAGAAAAGAAAGATTACATCCTAGTATTACCGTCACTTTTGCCCCCATCTTGCCGGTCAAGTGTTGGTTCAGATTAGATTGCAACAAAGAAAAAAATATATTATGAACATTTTGTTGCTCGGAGATTTACTGCAAAACTCCACCACTTTTTCATTCACATCTAAACTCATTAAATACATCCCAATAACAAAGCAAAACAACCAAGAAACAAGGAAACACTAACCCATGACTCCACTACCATGACTTAACCATAATCAGAAAACAACCCATGATCTAGACCCACTAATTGACTTAATAAACATCAAATAAACATGTGACTAAATTAAAACACTACCGACCCGTAACCCGACTTTATGACCCGTCAAGATTAATCCAACATTCACCCCCTTAATCTTGACTTTAAACCATTTCTTCATCAAAGCAAAGTTGGCTCATCATCATCCCGAGTCAAATTTGCCACTTCTTCCTTTGGTTCTTGTTTGGGACACTCAACCGCATAATGACCATACTCTTGGCAATTGTAACATTTGATATGCCGTTTGTCTCGATAGTTACCTTGTTCTCTCCGATCTTCATTGTGTTGAAATCGGCCACCTCGACCTCTACCATAACCACAACCCCTTCCTTGACCACGACCTCTTCCTTGACCAAAATGGTTTTGATCAAGCTCTCCTCGCTTTGATCTCTCTTGACAATCCTCTTTTGTAAGCAATAACTTCCCTTGATCATTTTCCTCCTCATCAAGAACTTTGATTCTATCTTCATAAGCCTTCAATCTCCCAACAGCCTCCTCAAGTGACATATGCTCTATCTCCGAGTATTGCTCAATAGAAGCAACAATTTGCAAAAATTTCTTTGGAACCGAATTTAGTAACTTTCTTATCACCACCTCATCTTCCAAGTTAGACCCAAGACTCTTGATCTTTGTAGCAATCCCACTAAGTTTGCCCGAAAACTCATCAATCGTTTCACTCTCTTTCATTTTCAACATCTCTAACTCGGATCTAAGAGTTTGAATTCTTGCTTTTTGAACACGATCGGCTCCCAAATACCGCACACGAAGCGCTTCCCACACATCCTTTACATGCTTATGTTTTGCAACTTGAAGTAATATGTCTTCGGGTAGAGTTTGAAACACAAATGCTTTTGCTTGAAAGTTCTTCTTCGCATCAACCGCTCCCCGGTTACCGGATCAATCGCTTCCCACAAACCGTATGCTTGTAGGATCGATTCCACCATAATTGACCAACTCGTATAATTCGTGCTCGTTAATTTCGGGCATTGCAAAGGAATGTTTCCTTGATTGCTTGCCTGCACGATTGCACCACCATCTTCTGCCATCCTTGAAAATAAACAATCAAAATACAAATTCTTTTCTTTTTTTTTTCAGCAGCAGCTACAAATCACCTGGATATGAATTTTGACTTTCAAAGGCAATAATTACCTTTTCTTATTCACCGCCTCATAAAAACGTTTTTTTTTAAATAGAAAAACTGTCGAATATTGACTTTTGGAACTTCAATTCAATATTTCAATCCCTTTCCACTGTTCACCTTCTCCCACCTCAAACAACACGATTCTATCTGGTTCCACACAGCCGCTTCCTTTCTACACCAAAACTTCACGTGGGTCTTAATTTCGGATCGTCACCACACAGGTTTCTTCGGGTTTGATTCCTTCGCAGACCGATGCGCACACAGCTGCTATTTCAACTTACACAGATCGATTTGCTCCAGATCACACAGATCTGGTGTTTCTCAGCTCACACAGAACCCGTTCACTATCACATAGATCGTTTTTTTTCCGTCTCGGCCGCTCACACAGAACAGCTTCTGGTTCACTAAGAACCTCT
Source organism: Mikania micrantha (assembly GCA_009363875.1). Lineage (NCBI taxonomy): Eukaryota > Viridiplantae > Streptophyta > Magnoliopsida > Asterales > Asteraceae > Mikania > Mikania micrantha. The sequence goes on along the minus strand of SZYD01002109.1, from coordinate 43,100 downwards.
TTCGTCGTGATCACGCGCGTAGGGCTGCCTCCTTTCTCGTCTTCTCTGGTTCACACAGAACCTCTTCGGTCTTTGATCTCCAATCCATGTAAGAACGTTGCCTCACTCTGATACCAAGTGTTGGTTCAGATTAGATTGCAACAAAGAAAAAAATATATTATGAACATTTTGTTGCTCGGAGATTTACTGCAAAACTCCACCACTTTTTCATTCACATCTAAACTCATTAAATACATCCCAATAACAAAGCAAAACAACCAAGAAACAAGGAAACACTAACCCATGACTCCACTACCATGACTTAACCATAATCAGAAAACAACCCATGTCTAGACCCACTTATTGACTTAATAAACATCAAACAAACATGTGACTAAATTAAAACACTACCGACCCGTAACCCGACTTTATGACCCGTCAAGATTAATCCAACATCAACATCATGGAAAAGTTGATGGTTCATGGTTGGTCACTCTTGGCAGCTCCCATGAAGGTGAGGATCCTGTCCTTTTTGGTAGTTCTAGCTGGCAGGAGAGGTGAAGAGACTGTCATAGCAGCTGAAGAAAAGGGGTATGGTATCCTTATTGTAGCCTTGTAGAGTGATGGTACATTTCCTTTTGAAAAGGTTGATGACCGTAGGTTTTTATGGTGTATGGTGGCTTTTCTTTTAACTTTTCTTTTGGCTATAATGGAATGAGTGTGGTTTATACTATGGTTGCAAAACGGGGACGAGTAAGGGTTCTGTCAAGGAGCCGAGGGTAAGGGAGAGGAGAAGGAAAGGAAAAAATATAAATACTTCTTGATTACCATCCTAGGCTGATAATGTACTATGATGGGTGTCATGTAAGACATTTCAATACTTCTTGAAGGCTAGTCGGTTGAGTTTATAAGAGTATAAGTAGAATAAGAGCCTAAAATCGGTTGGGTTTGATGGAAAAGTTACCCTTTCTTTGTAATGAAATGAGTTTGTTACTTCCTTGAATTATGGTGTGGGTTTAACGTAAGCATGCCTATGCATGCATACCTTTCTCTCATGCATGGCATATACACATTTTCATATAGATGTTTTTGTTACTTCGGTCCTATACATACATATATAATTGTTGAACGTAGGTATGTACAATTATGTACATACATAGACTTAGTTGTTTTATTTTTACTTAAGTTGTTATAAGGATGTTTTGTGTATATGATGGTTTAATTTAGTATGATTCCCAAGCTTTGTTTTAGTGACCCTTTTTCTAAAAAGAAATTAAACATTGAGTAATTGAGTACATGTTTTATTGTCGGTTATTACAAATTTTAACTCATAATCACATGAATCAAGTATCACACCCTCGACAACGGCAGAATCGCAGGGAGTAACGAAACTAGGTATCTTGAACACATTGAATATAAAAGAAAACTACTTCATGCATTTCTTATTCAAAATACAATAGAAACAATAAATTTATCTAAATACATAATTGGAGATTCACAAAATATAATCATATTCTCAAATAGACAATTTATAAAAATCTCCAAATGTATTTCCAAAACAAAAGTCCTATGATGTCTTGACGACTTCACTTACTAATGTCCTGAAATGCATGTTAAAAGAAAGTCGACAATATGTTGGTGAGATCGTAGGTTTTATGACTTGATAAAAATAGCATAAATGTTAAAGTTCACTATACAAGTCACAATTTATTCAATAAATCTACATGAGTACACAACCATGCCTATCGACTTCTTGAATCGGCCCAAATGCAAATGTCTTATCACAAACATTAGTTCTTGGTGGAATTATACCATTCACTTAACAACATAGTCATGTTTGGCACGACCAAACCATGTATAGATGCTTGTAGGCCCCGCTAGTACTAACTTATATTAATCCATCAGCTCAAAACCTTGAGTGAAATGGTTGTTAGGAAACCGGGTACTTAATGTTCTAATGCAATATATATCGTGAAATATGAGCAAGTATAAAGTGAAACATGCATAAACCCCAAATTTACAATTATAAATAATAGAAAAGGGACTATGAAACTCACTGTTATAGATGCGTGAGATTGATTACTTGTCTTGACTCGTTGAAGCCCTACTCAAGTCCTACAATTATGTGGACATGTATTTGAGATTTATGGACCCCAATAATATATATAAGTGTGCCTGGAAAGGTTTTCTCAATTTATAGACGATCGAGTTCGAATAAGTTATTTTATTTTATTAATATTTACTTAATTATTATTATTATTATTATTATTATTATTATTAAAGATGGATTATTTTTGTCTTAATAGTATTAATTCTTGTTTTTAGAAAGGTGACATACATTAGTAATGAATATTTTTTGTCTTGGTTGAGTTTTGTGCACATAAGTTTTGTGTAAGGATTATCATCATTTTCGCATGAAAGTTTTCACTGGTCTAGAAATTTTCAAGTTGTTACTAAAATTCACTCCAAGCTTAATTCACCGGATGTCCGTCTAGTGGGACTTTAGGATGTGAAATCATCCCCTGGCCTACACTTGGGTATTGTATAAATGGCTTGAAAACTTTTACATGAAATAAAATGTTTTTCTATTTTATGAAACGGTTAGTTGAAGGTATGTTTGCGCATGGGTTTGATCATAGAAAAACATCGTATTTGTCGCTGTAACCGCCTCCCGAGTCTGGCAGATGACCTGGCCCTGCTAAGATCACCACAAAACGTACCGTTAGTCTCACCACAGGAGGGATCTTCTGTGGTCGGGACTCTGGTGTGAGAATAAGAACCGGTTGCAGGAGGAGAAGATAACAACTAAATGTATGAAAGTAGTGAGAAAGTATGAGTTCAATGTATTGTACCGTTTTGATCTCCAAGTCCCCTTTTTATAGTTGTTGAGCCTTGGCCTTGATCGATCAGCATCTTCTCTTTCAGGACCTTATCTTCTATTGATCTGATCTGCATGCCTTGATTGTGATAATACTTCCAATTTGGTGTTAATGTTTGACTTATTACCAAATTCTCTCAATCCTGTCAAGAAGTAGTCATGTCCTGCCAATCATGCAGTGACACTTTTGCAGGAACTTTCATGAGAAGGGTTGATTGTTACTTTCTATGTGAAATACTTTGCAGACCTTCCTTATTTGTATGACCATTCCTTATACCAAGTGGTCATAATGTCCCTTCCAGGTTTACTCTTGTTGTTGACGGTTTGGGTCGACTTGGTTGTGCTTACCCTTGTCTGAGTTGGGTGACAGTTGGGCTGTCCCTTAGCTTGGCTAAGGATATGTACTGAAACTCGTCATCAGCCCCTAGTCAAGTTTCTCTTTTGGCCCAGTCAATGAAGATGCCTAACTATTATTCATCTTGGATTGCGTGTCAGGGCTTCTTTGAGTCATGTCACCTGAAGTTGAGTATACTTATTTATCTATTTATTGCACTTTCCCCCCCTTTTTTTATGTGAAAAAGGCGTGTAGTTGCCTCGGGGGGAGTTGCCTCGCGAAAACCGGACAAGACGCCCCACGTTGCATCGGGCAGTTCCGTCTTTTCCTCATTAATGGAGACCTGTTAAAACCGCCATCCTTTTGCATTTTCAACCGTCATTTATTCCGAGAGATTCCACCACCGTGCTTCTTCTTCAGCGTGACTTGTGAGTTGTAGGTTAGTGATTGGTTTAGCTTCTTTTGTTTCATTGTCGTCAATATGTTGAGTCGTTGTGATTTGTAGTGTGATTTCTCCCAAGGGAGTGACTGTCTCTCCTGAGAACCCAACCAAAGACGTTACGTGTGGTTGCAATCGTTTTTGCGTTTCTTTCTCCAACTGCAGGAAGCCGTGCACGTACATGAGCTCGACTGCACTTCCTCCATCCCAATATACGCGGTGGACGTTTTGCCCATCTACCTTGGCGTTGACAAGGATTGGTGCGAACTGCTTGGTAACTGTTGGTGTTGGTGGAAAGTCGATCTTTACTCACATCAAAGGTTTCCACACTTGCTTGTTTTTCATGGCAACTGCGTCTGATTGTGCTACCATTAGTATTTCAGCTTTCTTTCCTTTGTCTTTGCTGGTATCGCTTTTCCCTCAGGTCCCTTTTTTCTTTTGATATCCTTGACCAGATGAGACAGCTCTCCAGATTTGACCGCTGCCTCGATACCTTTCTTTAGCTGGAAGCAGTCATTTGTGTGGTGGCCGGTTTCGCCGTGGAAGTCACAGAACTTATTGGGATTCTTTTCTGTTGTAGCTCTTGATAATGGCTTGGGTGGCCTGAAGCTGAACCGTGCTTCCTCCGTGGCCAAAATTTCCTTGGGAGATTTTGTCAGTGCTGTAAATTGCATCATGTCTTTGTCATCCTCGTGGGCCTTAGGTGAGTAGTTAGCGCAATTGTACGATCTATGAGTGTCATAGGATTGGGAGTTTGGACGTCAATCAAAAGGTGTAAACCTCGAGGTGCGTGACCGTGGAGGTGAGCTTTTTCGTGGTTGTGATCTTGGCTTTCTAGCGGCGTCCATTATTTGGGCTGCTTATTTACCACGAACAAAAGCTTTTGTCTGTTCCATAGTTTCCTCTATAGTCTTCGGGATTTTTCGGTTAAGATCCTCCACCAACTGTCTCGGACGGACTCCGTGTATGAAACCCGAGATTCTCATTTGCTCGGTGGCACCACCGATGCTAAGGCTTTCGAGCTTGTATCGCTCCATGAAGGCTCGGAGGTCCTCGTCCTCCTTTTGCTTTATATTGTGTAGCTCTATCGGATCTCGTGTGTATCACTTTTGTTGTACAAAATTCGCTAAAAACTTCCTGCTGAGGTCTTTAAACGTGTCGATGCTGCCGTCTGGCAGACTATTAAACCATAGCCGTGCTGGACCCACCAGCGTTTGTGAGAACATGTGACACCATAATGGTAGGCACCATCTTTGTACAGTGGCTGCTCCGGAGAAAAGTTCCAGGTGATCATCCGGATCACCTAACCCATCGTATGTTTTGATATTTGCAGGCATTTTGGTTTTTGGTGGGAAAGAAAAGTTTGCGATCCGTGCTGAAAATTTGGTATGGGTGGTTGGGACATATGGTTGTGAAAGGTCTTCGTTGTTAAAGATCGGCTGGGCTAAAGGTTGTGTAACGGCTGGGGTAAAGAATGAGGGTACGCCGAAGCCCTATGTCATGGAATAAGGCACCCCCAGCTAAACCGTAGTTGGGATAACCTTGCTATGGATAAGCCTGCCAGTATGGGTTTTGCCAAAACTGCTGAGTCATGCCTTGGCCTCCGGGTTGTGTGGTTGCAGTGCCAAAGTATTGCTCTCCCGTGTAACCAGTACTTTCCGGTATGTGGGGTAAAAACATAGAGTATGCGGCTAAAGGGTTGGTGTATGGGTTATTCAATGGCATAGATTGCAAAGGCAAGCTTGTGTTAAAGGACAGAACCTCCATTCTGGACTGTTCGGGAGTTATTCCCCCCATGAGGCCTAAGAAAGTTTGAGTATTTGCTTCGGAAATTTGAGCTGGGACAAGGGTTATGGCGTTGGTGGTAGTACATACCTGGGTAGGAAAAGATGTTTGAGGATCATTATTGCTCAGGTGTGGTGGTGTCAAAGGCAAAGAAGAGTCTCCTTCGTATGCCAATCGAACCCTACTCCCCTGAGGCATTCTTCTCTTACATAGTTGCTTACCAACTCTTGCAACCGAGGGAAATTATCACGTATTCCCTCGGGAGTGAGCTCCATCATGTTGGCAATTGTAGGTGAGTCCCGCAGCCGGTTTTCAGAATTTCCGGCTTCGTCCATACTTTGCAGGTGTGGACGACTCAAAGTGTATGATAGGAAAAAATGATCACGAAATCAAGATGTGCAGGGAGTATCTTACTTGTGAGCTATGTAAAATTCTGCCCCACGGTGGGCGCCAATGTCGCTGTAACCGTCTCCTGAGTCCGGCAGATGACCTGGCCCTGCTAAGATCACCACAAAACGCACCGTTAGTCTCACCACAGGAGGGATCACCTATGGTCGGGACTCCGGTGTGAGAATAAGAACCGGTTGTTGGAGGAGAAGATAACAACTGAATGTATGAAAGTAGTGAGAAAGTATGAGTTCAATGTGTTGTACCGTTTGGATCTCCAAGTCCCCTTTTATAGCTGTTGAGCCTTGGCCTTGATCGATCAGCATCTTCTCTTTCAGGACCTTATCTTCTATTGATCTGATCTGCATGCTTTGATTTTGATAATACTTCCAATTTGGTGTTAATGTTTGACTTATCACCAAATTCTCTCAATCCTGTCAAGAATAGTCATGTCCTGCCAATCCTGCAGTGACACTTTTGCAGGAAATTTCATGAGAAGGGTTGATTGTTACTTTCTATGTGGAAATACTTTACAGACCTTCCTCATTTGTATGGCCTTCCAGGTTTACTCTTGTTGTGACGGTTTGGGTCGACTTGGTTGTGCTTACCCTTGTCCAAGCTGGTGACAGTTGGGCTATCCCTTAGCTCGGCTAAGGATATGTACTGACACCCGTCATCAGTATTTATTGTCGAGTAGTATTCTCTTAAACGCGCAAACCTTTGTGTTATCAACTTTTTAATAACAATCTCCATAAGAAGAAATTAACCTTCTTAGGAACTAAATAGTTTTCCTCCATTAATCTGTCAAAAGTGGAAAATAACTCTTTTTCCAACAGCAACCTAACTTCTTTAGTAGAAAAGACACCATGAGCCCCCCTTAATGCTTCTTCCATGTTAATGGATCTTTTCAGCCGCTCCCTGTCAATTGATGCAATATTCTTCCAAACTCCAGTGAGAGTTGATTTTAACGGTACCCCTTTTAGATTTCTTGGATTGTAATGAATCGAAGAAATAACCTGTATATTGAAGAATTGTCTCTTGTAAAGTGACCGACCATTAAAGAAAGGTTGGATAATAAGAAGATACAATCATGAAATATAGCCTTGGCTTACCTAAGGTATTTTTTCGAGTAAAAGAGGATGCCATGAGACTGATTACACTGTATCTTTAACCATAATTTTGGTTCCTTGTTGGAGTGTAACAGGAAGTGAGTAATTCATTTAGGTAAGTGGTAATTAAGTTGGGCTGAAAAGAGTGAGACTTGCGATCTTGTTTGTAACTGAAATTAAGGTTCGAACGCATGATCGATGGTGAGTTAGAAACGGCCTATATGTTGTTTGGAGTTACTTCGAGCTGCCTATTTATATTTTAAAGGAGGAGCGGATTAATTCGTTATTAGGATTTGTTTTTGGAGGACGTTTCTTATTATTTTTGTTTCACAATAGCCTTGTAATTTATATATATAACTAAATTTTGTATTCGCCTATTTGTATTATTATTATTATTATTATTATTATTATTATTATTATTATTATTATTATTATTATATTATTATTATTATTATTATTATTTTAAGTTCTTGTTACCAATATGACGGGATTTGTTTTCAAATTTTTATTAACGTAATAGGTTCATGTTTTAATAAGAAAGTGTGAGCCCGTGAATCCATAGGGCTATTATTCAATGAATCGAAATGAGCAAGATGGCATCGAAAATAACCTGGTATGATGTTGAATTGAAAGAGTTCGAGGAATGAGCAATGTCGGCTTGTTCTTGAGTCGAGTTGATGTTCCAGAAGCTTTGTGAGATTGATTTTAGTACACAGAATGATTCTAAAGGTTCAAAGGAATAGATTGATTTGTTCAATTTAAGGTTTTATACCCTTTTGATTAGAATTTGCATTCACGGTCGTGGCTCAATGTTTTGGAAACTATATTACGCATTAAAGAGGTTTAATTGTGTTAAATTGTTGATTCCAACCGGTTAACGAGTTCGTATCCCTTCCATATTTGATTTCAATTAGCTGTAACATGCTGAGATTGAGTGGATTTGCATTCGGGTCGCGATTTGGGAACGTGGGTATCCATATAGGTAGACAAGTTGAGGGGAAAGAAGGTTTAGGAGATTAACAGCTTTGGTCCCTCTTCTTTTGCTTGTTTATAATTAAAGTTTTAACATTTCCCCTCTCACAATTGCGTTTACTAAATACCCCTTTTTAGTTCTTCTAGTTTAATCTTTCATAAAATTTAAAACTTAAAAGTTTGTAAGAATTATTTTAAGATTTATAATACTTTTATTTTATTTTGTTTAAAATGTTAAAAAATTAAAACTCTATTAGTAATTACTATTGCTGTTATTATTATCATTATTATTATTATCATTAAATAAGCTTATAACTTAGTTTATTTTAAATTAGTTATATTCGATTGTTACTTGATAGTATTTATTATTATTATTATTATTATTATTATTATTATTATTATTATTATTATTATTATTATGTAATGATTTTGAACTTAATATTATATATATATATATATATATATATTGTGCATATTATTTCATATATATCAAAAGTTTATAAAAACTATTTATTATATATATATATATATATATATATATATATATATATTTGCTTTATGTTCTATTAAAGTTTATGATTTTACCAATCCACTAAATTATTAACTAAATTTTTAAAGTATTTAATAAGATATTTTTATAAGATTTCTTATATATAAAATATAAATTCTAATAATAATTATTGGTAAACAATTCGTTGTTGTAAGACTTTTATAAGTTTATATATATATATAAACTAGCAAAATAATGAGATTAAATAAAATATAGGGACTAATTGTGTAAGAATCAAAAGATACTTTTTAGCTTATAAAACTTGTAGACGAAATGGGCGGTTCGTAAAACAAGAAGGGGCTGGGTAGCCAAAGCTAGATAATTCCTCTCATTCTCTTCCTGATCAGGTGTTCGACCCTTTTTCACCACGATCCAACTCCAAATTCGCTAAGAAAAAGCGTTTAAATTCAAAAATCGAAACTCTACGCGATGGTAATTCAATTTCGAATCAATCCATGTTATCAATACCTAAAATAAACCCCAATTGCGCCTTTAATCACAACATAACACACGACCAGATAATAAGGAACTGAAATCAAATAAAACTAACAAATCTAAACAAATTAATTATACACACTCTCTGGAGACACCTCCCTGATGCTGAACGACACAAAAACATGCTCTAAGATACACATAACTGTAGGATCAAAACTACACTAAACCAAGAACTGCTTGGCAAGCAAACACAGTCAATTTAAAACATTTGATCGTATTCAATTTTAAACCAAAAGCCCTATGATTAATCGGGATCACGAAACCTCAGTCGCGAGAATATGATCAAAATCGATCTTGGGTTCTTCTGAAAGAGGCGCCTATTTTGGATTCTGTATAAACTTAATAAGAACTCGAGGGTATCTGTGAGTTACCCCCAGCCTAGCGGTAAGTAGTCGCCGGCTGGGGTTTGTAGTGCGGGTTCGTAACCTGTGAGCCGCGGATCTTTACGGGTTTTCTACTTTTAGTCCTATACCATCTGTAACCACCACATATTGAGTAGTTTTGGTTACGATGGAATTTTAAAAACTTGATAACATATTTGACTGTCTAGTTTATATGGTGATTTTTATTTAGACAAATTTGGTTTGCATGATCATGAACTCCCACTTGTTAACATTAAACCATGAGTCGTCTTAGTTTGAAATATAACTAGACATGCTCAGCGGTTTACTTCGACTAGACGTGTTTAAAACATGATGTTGGAAGGAAACCGTAGCATAGGATTATATCACTAAATATAGGCAAATGCATAGATCTTGATCCATCGAAGAGGTGGTGGGCAGGCGGCTAAAGCGATTGCGACCGATTTCTATGTATGCCCTATACATAAACTTTCTTTGGTATATCATGAGTTTGTCGGTGATATGATTTAGTGAGGAGAATCCAAAATTTTGAATTGGAATGGAGTGAATAAGATGAAATAATAAAGAATAAAGAGAACAACAAACGATGTTGAGAATACGAATGCAAAATAAGCAGGTGGATAAAATTTCTAGAATATTAAACTGATAGTGTATTCGTATGGGTGACGATTCACACGAATATAACTGTTAGGCTTAACATTCTAAAGTGATATCTCATAATTTTATAATCAAGGCAGAATGTAAGACGAGCGTTGTATTCGTGTAGGTGACAACATGTACGAATATAAGCCAAGTTACGTGTTCTGACAAAAGATTTAAAATAAACATTTTACTAACTCTAAAAATAACATAAAATGATTCTTAAAATATTAATTAGGAGTTACGGTCTAAAAGTATTTAAATAAAACTACTTTATAGAATTCATGTTTTAATAATTCATTTTCCAAACGACACGTTTTCGCGAAAACAAACGAACCCGAACACACGAAAGTTAAACTGGGCTATAAAAGCCTTAACCACCCTCTCTTCCCCCTCATTGGCACCAGCCATTTGCCCTCTCTCTATCTAAAATTTTCCAAGTTTTCTCTCTCTACTTTCTCTCTAAAAACCCTAACTACAACTTCCTCATTTCTTCACCATTTTGGTTTATTTTGGTGTCAAAATGTTTTCCACTCATATAGAGTACGAAAGTACAAACCAATCAAACTCACAATGGCAGATTCAAGTTATATCTATATGTTCATTTTAGAGTTTTAGCTCGAACAAAAAACCAATCCTTCTTAACACCTTTAAACACAATGCTTTGACTTTCTAAACCTTAAACAAACTAGATATGAACTATCTAAGGACCTGGAATAACATGGGAAATCTTGGAGCTGGAGAATAAAGATGGTGGTCTTCGATCCAAGTAGTATCGACCAAGGAAAGGTTGATATTATCAATATCGAAGGGCTTCACAAGGGTGCATCGATATTACGAGAATCGATGACCCTAGTGTCAGCCCCTAGATTGATTGAACTTGATAGTATTGATGATCCAAGGAATTTTATTCAAGTGTTATTCAAATCTAACAAGTTCGAAGGCCCCAAGAGCCTTTGTCTAAGTATGGGTCGAAGTTAACAATGTCGAAAGACCAAGAGTTTTGGTTAAAGGACATCGACACTAGTAGTGTCGATGGCTTCCAAGAAAAAGAGGCTAAGTGTCGGACGAACTTGTTTGTATCGAAGGACACTAGTTTTCTCTAAGTGTTCGATTAATCAATACTATAATTTCGGGCAAACTTTCTTAGACATTATGGAGTTTAATGAGCTAATATATATACACACACATACATATATATACACACATATACATATATTATGTATGTATGCATGCATGCATGCATGCATGCATGCATGCATGCATGCATGCATGCATGTATGTATGTATGTATGTATAAACTAGGTCTTGAACTTTGAGATTGGAGAATTTGAGAACTTGCATGCATGTATGCATGCATGCATACGAATGTTCGTATCTACAATATACAAACAACATTACACCATTAGGTGAGTCTTTATAGCCCCTTTTTATTCTTTTGTTTTCAAACGCGGGGTGAAACATGTATGACTTACTCATTTGCATAACACTTGTGAACTTACTATGTTTACACTAGACTTGCATTGATGAGACACATATTTATGGTAAACAATGATAGCTATTGGCCCGGCAAGACCCACTTTTGGTTAAGTTGACTTCCGTCTTCTGCGGTGATTATTTGTTACTTCAGCATTGTTAGGAATGCTAAACTTGGTCAAACATATTGGATAACATATTGAATAGCTTGTTTGTGTTCTAACATGATATGTTCATTTATTCATGTTCACATGTGCTTTACTTAAACTTGATAACTATTTCAGGGTGTGAGAAAACCTATGCTTGCTCACCAACTACATTTGTAGTTGACACTTGATTTTACATGTTTCAGGTAACAAGGAGAAGTAAGAAGGATAGTTTTACTTATTTTTGGACATCAACACATAGGAAGCTTCGACTTAGCTAACTTATGGGATCTTTTGAAAAATAGGAATTAGTTAACTTAGCTACATCTTTTGTGTATTAGATGTATGTGATTCATGATAAACATGATTTTTGTGTAACTAATTTAAATGATTGTATTATATGTGATGATTCAATTTCATTGCCAATGAACTTACGAACAATCTGCACTCTCATTGTGGCATCCTGTGTTTCCGCCATCAGTCGGGATGTGTAACTATTTTTTATTTTAAAATTCTTAAAAAATTATGTAAAGAATAAAATATTATTTATGATATTATGTTAATCTCAAAAAAGTTATTTACGTTACTTTTTAATAAAAATATCTAAAAAAGTATTTCACAACATATTTAAAATTTGTGAAATAATTTTAGAAAAATAATATTTAATTTCTGAATAAAATTTACAGATTCTGAAATACAATATTTTAGAAGTTTTGAACTTTCCAAAATATATTTTTAAGATATTATATCTAATATATTACATAAAGAAAATTCAAATGAATTTTATCAATTCCGAAAGGAAATAAATTTTCAATATTTTGAAGTTTATAAAATATAGAAAATAAAGCTATTTAATTAAAAAAAATATTTTAATCGAACAAAGGCCACAAATTTGGATAACTCCAAATATTTTTATTAATCAAATTTTCATATAAATAAAACATGGAATAAATTTCTTTAAAATTTTCTTCAAATATTTATTTCACTAATATATTTAATGTAAATAAATAAAATATTATTATTTATTAATTCGAATACAACCCTTATTAACTCTAGCTTTCTATACACAATAAATACAACACATTTTAAATAGATAAAGATAGAATATACACATTAGTAATGCTCTATCCTTTTTATTTAAGATACAAAAAGAATTATTTATTTAAAATAACTAATATTATTTTAAAAATGAAGGAAGATAATTTATTTAATATTAAACATCTTGGTCTTAAGAAATTCCATTGAATGGCATAGATTTAGAAACACGAAATTTAAACATAAGGAATGCTAAGATTACTAAGTCTATCCTTTAAACTTTAGGTTATTGTACGATACTTTGATACAAACTCTAAGCAACAATTATTGGATTAAGCTAAGAAATAAAGTAGAGTATATTCATATTCCCTCTTTTACTTTTAGTATTTTGAGATGTTACATATGCTCCATTCAAAAAAAATGTTTACAATCAAAATCATTCGATGCAAGCATTTAGTCTATTTTAGTTAGACTTCTTATTATGTGAATGACTGCTTTGTGAAATCTATGATTCATATTCATGTGTTATCTATTGCAAACAAGATTGACATACTAGATGTGATGCTAGTATTGAAACTTTTTGAGAGATGATTATCTATTGTAGACTTAGTTAAAGTAGTAGTTTTATACTATTATCAAAACTAGTTTGAGAGAACATTTTATCCATTGCAAACTTGTGTTTTGCATGTATTAGTTAAGACTTGATCAGTCTTGACTAAGTTATATATATTGCACTTGTTTCAGAGAAACATTATTCTTATTCTATACATCTTGTGTGCAAAAATGTAACTTATACGTGCTTAGATTCAAATTTTAAATAGTCTAATTGTAATGCATCATTTTTTTAAAACATTTATTTAAATTGTATGTTATATTCACCAACTATTCATATAATTGACTCAAAATATATTTCTACATATGTAACAGGTTAAGGTGAAGACATGGCAAAGACATAGGAATGGGATTAGTTGAGCTAGTTAATTTGTAAAAAAATGCCTATATTTCAATTGTAACTACTTTATATTCAATTCATGTATTGTATTTAAGTTCAATGAATGAAATGTTTCGTGTTGATTATATATGAAGCATCTAAATATCAAAACGTTATAATAACACCATGAGCTAATTAGCAGTCGCGTCTCACGAACAAGATATCACACAACATCAAGTCAATCTAGCTAGAATTTAATGGTTTTGCATCTAACGTTTGAATATGTTCTATACTTTAAGATCTCAAAGTTTACAAAATGTAAAAAGAGAAGATAAGAAACTCACCGTTTGCTAAGCTATCCAAATATATCTTTGATATAGAGTGTGGATGTTGGATAATCACCATTATCCTAATGTTTGAACAAATGTAGTGATAAACTTAGTAATTCCAAATCATACATATAATGTTTGATAAGATTGTTATGAATAATCTTAATTTGATATTATTTTATATAGAAATTATGTGTCTCCATATATATATATATATATAGGACTGTGAACAAATAATAACCCACCTTTATTGCAATAACCCAGATAACTTTGACAAGATGAAGCCACATCTTGAATTTTTTTTAACATCATTGTAACACATTTAGAACACTATATTCTTTTATGAGTTTGCGGAAATTTATCACCGTTTGAGATTTTACATCGTTGTAAATTTTTGGGCATAAAACAATTACAGTGCTGTAAATCAAAAACGATGATATCTCTTAAACGGTGATGAATTTACAAAAACTCATAAGAGAACATAGTGTTCTAAATGTGTTACAATGATGTTAAAAAAAAATCCAAGATTTGGCTTCATTTGAAGGGTTATTTCGGGTTATTACTTTAAGATTTGGTTCTTTACGTTTCGAAATGCCAAAATCAGTCTTTTAAGAAATCATTTTCGTTACTTGGTGAGAATGGTCCTTGATATTTCTGTCTTTGTACAATTTAAGTTTTAAAGTTACAAAACCATGATTTTAGTTTATCAAAGTTACAACATTAATCCTCTTAATTTTTAGAACTTGTTATTTTATGTTTAACCTTTTTAAGAAAAATGTTTATAAACTATTATTAAACTTTATAATTCTGTTAAATTTTATAAAATCCTAATTAGCATGTTTTATATTAATTGTTATAAAAATCAAACTTATTGTATTGTATTATATTATATTATATTATATTATATTATATTATATTATATTATATTATATTATATTATATTATATTATATTATATTATATTATATTATATTATATTATATTATATTATATTATATTATATTATATTATATTATATTATATTATATTATATATTGTAAAACAAGGTTTGGTAATAATTTATATATTCATACGTTTTTTGTTTTGTACATGTATATACAAATATATAGATATATTTAACCATATAATACATAGATATATATATATGGGAATGATCAGTTGTTAACCTTCCTTATTGTGATAACCGAATATTTACATCTTATTACATTGAGGCACACATTAAAGTAAATATAAATGTGTATGTTTTTCTTCTTTTTTAATTAATGTAATTAGTGTGGGCCCACTCACATTAATTAATTAAAAAGAAAAACCCACACCTTTAAATTTTACTTTAAAGTGGACTTCAAAGTAATAACATGTGGTTATTAGGTTATCATAATAGAAAATAGTTAGTAATTGAACCATTCCCTATGTATGTATGTATCTACGTACGTACGTACGTACATACAAGTTTCTATGAAAATAATAAAAAAAATTGTTTTATTGAATCCTAATACTTAATTTATATATATATATATATATATATATATATATATATGTATAGTTAGTCATACATATATTTATGGTTAAAAATAAAATCAAACTAAGAATTCCGCAAACTTTTATTTACTAAAATTTTGACAAGATTACAAATTGAAAGTATGTGTGAAAACTCCAAAGGTTACAAAAAGGTCAAAATATGTTCACTTAACTTGGAGGGGATGTTTGGGGTATCATCCTGGTGGGTTACAAAAAGGTCAAAATATGTTCACTTTACAAACTTAATCATGGCGTTTTATTTTGCTCTGTTACAAATTGTTAAGACAAAGTTATGCTTTGTTAAAGTCCAGATAATTTTCTTTCCAAAATCAAAAAAGTATGTTTGTGTGTATATATTACTTTAGTTATACATTTAATAGCGGATTTCACCTTACAATCAAGGAGAAGATAGAGACATAGATAGAGCTAGATCTTTAACCAAATAATTTTGGTTTTTTGCAAAGCTTCATGATGTTTGCGATCATTGGGTATGGTTTCCTTCGAATAAAAAGAAAAGTTTGGAAACCAAGGGCTTCTAGCCTAATGGTTACCCCCTTGACTTCCCTATGGGAGGTCTTGGGTTCGAATCCAGGCTGAGGCATATTTGCTGAAGCAAGATCAGGGGGTTTCCCAGTTGTGGGGTTCCTCCTGGGGTGGGCTCGGGCATACGCCCCAGAGCGTCAAATCCGAGGGGACGGTTGAAATCCCGTCTTGGGTGTCGTTGTACCAAGCCGTTCAAAAAAAAAACAAAGAAAGAAAAGTTTGGAATGTATGCTTTAGTCAACATTTTAACGGCATGGTGTAAGATCTTGTGTGTTGGAATAGTAAACTAGTGGGAATGATGGTAGTATATTGACCAAGTAGGCTTGGAGCATGATGATGTGATATATACATGTTATGTTGTCAAAATAAAGAAGAGCAAAGGAAAGAGTGCAAAATTTTGTTTATGATTTCTACCTAGTATGGGGTGTTAAAATGTAGGTCGGGTTTGGTTTGGGGTGTAAAATCAGGAGTTGTTTTCGCTTTATTCTCAAAAGAATTTATTTTTTTATATTTTGTTTTTGATTAATTTTCTGAGTGATTTGTTGAATGATTCTTTTAGGCTTTGCAGTAAAAGTCAACGTCCACATAAAAGTCATGGTCAAACGTATGTTGAAAAGTAGGCTTAGAGCATGATGTTAGGATATATTCATGTGTTGCTGTCAAAATAAAGAGTTGTAAAGGGAAGAGTGCTAAATTTTGATCATGTGTTTTCTAGCCAGTATAAGACGTTAAAAAGATGGTTGGGTTCGGTTCGGTTTGAGATATAAAACCAGGAGTTGTATACTTGTATTCGTTTTATAAACTGGGAAAGTAGAAAATTTGTATTTTTTTTTCTTTTCTATTCGTTTTATGGGTTGAAATTTTTGAATGTGTTGTTTGATGGCAATTCCCGATTTCATGGGTTACGTGTACATTGTAACAATCTTCACAAAATGGATTTTGAATTTAAAATTATGTTTCCAAATAATTTTATTGATTTCTTTGTAAGAACGTGGTTTTTCCTTTATGAACAATCGTGCGGCATTCTCTAAATTCCCAATGTGTTTAAAATGAAGAATGCATTATGTCACGGTCTTAATTGTATAACTTTAAGCCTAACACAATATTGTTTATATATAATTTGAACTAAAACGAGATTTCAGTCTAACCTGAAATCGCCGGTTGTCACAATGCCATTCTTTGATAAATAAAGAAGTTAAATACAATAGTATAATTGAAATTGAATACCTAGTGTTTTGTTGAACTGATGATGGTTGTGAAACAGAAAAAATCATTTAAAATGATATATAACTGGCAAATATTTTGGGTGTTAATCATTTTAGTTTTGTGTTTTTTACATATTTTTTTATAAAAATGTATAAAAAAATAAAAATAACAATTTATATAAATTATTTATAATTAAAATTAAGTAAACTATTATGTCAACAAATAACTGCATATAAATAATAAAAATGAAGTCGAGCCTCAAGCTAATTAGAAAATAAGAATACCCGTGTTAGCTTATTTATAAGGCCACACGGAGTCGTCCCGTGTTTCCCCACTTTTCCCCGTTGCCACATCAGCGCCATATCAGCTTTTCTCACTTTTCCCCACTTTTCCCCACTTTTCCCCATTTTGCACGGTGTCGTCTCACTTTTCCCCATTTTTCCCCATTTTCAAATCTTATTTTTAATTAATTATTTTAACGATAAATAATAATAATAATAATAAAATAAAAAAAGATTTATTAAATTTAAAATAAAAAAAAAGAATACAACAAAAAAAAGGAGAATACAACCTAAAAAATTAAATTAAAAAACCTAGAAAGACATTTGTGGACGATACCCATAGTAGAAGTTTAGTTGATTTGGAGATGGCATTTGTGGACGATACCTGGGTGTGTTGAACGGGTTCATTTGAGCCGTTTGAACATTTTTTTGTCATGGTTTTCTAAATTTCTTGCTTGACAACCCACTAAGGGATGAACCTCCTTCCATTTTACTTGAAAAATTTTATAAATTTAGTGTATAGATTGTAGAAAATGAGAAAAAAGTGTGAGATTTGTGGTTGTTTAGAGTTGTTTAAATAGGAAAAAAAATGGTTTTTTTTTGTTTAAACCCATGGATCAATTCCCCTCCCCACGCTCGGCTTGAAACGGTGCCATCTCCCCGATTCACCCCACCCCACTTCCGGGGGGTGGTGTTCCCGGTCGGCCTCTCCTCTCCCCGCCTCTCTCCCGGCTCCCACTCCGACCCCCCTAAATAAGCTATTTTTAGCTAAAATTTCGTTTAAATGAGTTTCTTGAAAAGTGCAAGAACTACGATTTAATTGAACTTAATTTATCCTCCTTGTGATTATTAAATTATCGTTTACAGATCATAACAGAGGAAAATAATTGTTAACTGATCCCTATGAGGATACTTTAAGAATTAGAATGTCCATGTTACAAAGCACCTTCCCATTTCTTTATTTTATTAATTTAATACTTTTAAGTAATTAATCATAATAAATTAATTTCTCTTAAGCAGAGGATGCTTCTGATGACAAGCTTATTGTTTTAAATTATCTTTCACGATTGTCTAAATTATTTTTAATAAACAGTGATACATGATTCAAATTGTTTCTTATTATTTTACAAAACTAATATTTTGTACAGTAACCGTACTCCACCTATATATATATATATATATATATATATATATATATATATATATATAATTTTATAGGAGAGTTTCTAAAAAAGCTATCATTTTAGAGAAAACTAATCACAATCATTACCAATAAATTTTTTTTTCATGTTTTCTTTTTTCCCCCCTATTATTATAATGTAAGAAATGTATAAAAAAGAAAAAACAATTAAAAAATATGTATTTTATGCTATTACATATATGTTACACATACTAGTTACATTATATAACTTTATAAGTTACTTGCATAACTTTTTGAGTTACATATATGTAACTTCATGATTTACATATCTTTATAAAATTTTATTATTCCTTATAACAATTTTAAACTTAAATTAAAAAAATTATGAAAAAAAATTAAAAATTTATTGGGAAGTATTAGTTTTCTTGGTTTCTCCAAAATAAGGGGTTTTCTTATAAATCTTCCTCTAAATTTATAATTTAATAAGTACGATTCTTCATTGAACTGGAATTATATCTTATACTGCTTTTCTTTTTTGCTTCCGTTAGTTTTACCAGATGTTAACAAAATATACAATAGCTTTAGTTGCTACTTATCTTATATGATTTAGGTATGAATCACAACCAAAGGTCTTCTAGCCAAGCAGTATGCCCTATATTTCTCTAATGAGAAGTCTTGAGTTCAAGCATCTCTATGAATAATTTGCTTACAAATAAGCAGGAAATTTTCTCATTAGGTATTGCTTAAGAGGTGAGTTTTCTCCAAAGAAGTATTAGACTAGGGGTGTCTCGTGTCCCTGAGAGACAAGGTATACGAGGTAGATTCACGTTTTTATTATAAAACAATAATAAAATATAAATAATAACGGTACTCTCGTTATTTTGTAGGAAATAATCTAGTAAAGTACTGGTTATAAGACTAAAATAAAATAATATAAATTAAAATTTTATATACCAAACTTGTTTTGATCCATGTATTCGTTGGGTATGTGGGTGCTCTAAGTAGCATGTTTGACTAGAGCATGCTCCATGTTGAGTGTTCAACCATACCTTTTGGTGATATTTGCATCAAATTATTCAAAGATAATTCTTGTAGTGGACTCTAGTTTTCAACTCATTAAGTCTTCCACTTATTCTTCATTGACATAGAGTAAACATGTTGATAATTATAGTTGAGGCATGTATTTAATAAGTTTTCGTTAAAACAAATTTCACCCATCTTCTCAAGGCGAACGCGTCTGTCTCCCAAGGTACAACAACTAAACAATATATGTACTGTTGGGATTAACGTAGCACCTGAAAATGATATCTTAAACAAGATCTTGAAAAGTTGAGAAAACCAAAAAATCTCCAAAGTGTGTGGTAGATTGCATGTAGTATTCTTGGACCCAAAATTAAGACACCAACTGTCTTGTATTTATACTACAAGATGGTGATTTCAAGAGTCTTGACTTAAAACATACAATCAATACATGTAATTTGAAAAGTCTTGATTTAATTGAGTAATATGAAAAGTCTTGATTTTAATTCATATTAAATTTCAAAGTTTTTCAAATAACTCCAAAGTCCTACAATCCACCACATGAATGAACATCAATTCGTATACTCAAGTGTCGAAAAACAATTTTAGCGGTTGAGTATTGCAGGAGAATTACGTATTTCGTTTGAACTTTCCTGTGTAAAGTATACTTGGTCTCCTATCAGTTAGTAGACATGGTGTCCTTGAACTAAACTCTCATTTTACGTATACGTTATTACATTTCACAAAATACTCTTCCTGGTCTGGTTAACTTCTCTTTTTCGTGTCCATTATGGTCATGGAACACAATTTCGAATTTGCGAGAGCTTTAGGAATTACACCCCACAATTCCATTCAAACGTCCCTACTTCTCTCTAACATAGGTGATTTGTCCACATATCATTAAAAGCGTTATGGTTACTGTCACACCCCGAGCCGGCGGGGTTGGATCGGAGTCCCCGTCGGGCGGAAGGTTCCCGGGGCGTGATATCGCGGATGATAATCATGATGATCAGATTGTTTACATAGCATCAACGTTTAAGAATAACTAAAGCACAATCAAATGATATATAGGATTACAAAGTTAAATTACAATAGCAATGTTCTGCAATTTAACTAAGTAAACCTAACCAAAAGAACAAATGTTTATATCTTGTATATGTACAAGATATCAAAATGATATATGTCATCAACAAAGTATGTGCTTCTCCAAAAGTCTACTAGGTCCTCTATCTGGGCATCCTAGTATGCAATCCAAGAGCTTAAGCTTAAACATGTTCTTCACCTGAGAAAGCATGTAAAAAGATCAAGTCAACACAACGGTTGGTGAGTTCATAAAGTTTATAAGTTTAAAAATAGTTTTCAACAAACCTCCTTCGGTAAAACCTTAACCTCATTAACTCCACCTGTAATATCCAAGTCGGTATGCTTATATATAGGGCATATGTAAGGGAACAAGCCCTAGCCAACATCCCACCACATACTAACCCGGATATGACATTGTTGTTAATAATAATTAAGCATTTTACCTACCAAACAACTCAATCCTCATCAAAGCCTTTGTTATCTGTTTCAAAGTTTTCATGTCTATTGTATTCATAAGTGTTAGTTTCTCATTATGTTTATCAAACATCATAGATTCACACGCATATAGTTTAGCAATTACATATCTCCTATAAGCAGACAAAAGCTCTGGAATACCAGAAGTTTAGCAATTACATGTCTCTTATATAGATAATAGCTTAGCATTCATCAGGTCCATGTTTAGCCTTTGCATACCTCTTATAAGCCGACAAAAGCTCTGGAATATCCAGAAGTCTAGCAATTACATGTCTCTTATAACCAGGTAATAGCCTCGTAACGTTACGTTTATGGTTAGCCTTTACATACCTCATATAAGCCGACACAAGCTCTGGAATATCCAGAAGTCTAGCAATTACGTGTCCCTTATAACCAGGTAATAGCTTAGAATCGATACTTTCATGTTTAGCCTTTACATACCTCATATAAGCCGACAAAAGCTCTAGAATATCCAGAAGTCTAGCAATTACATGTCCCTTATAACCAGGTAATAGCTAAGTATCATTATGTTTATGTTATTACATGTATCTCACCCCATAGGTACAAGCTTTGGAATACCAGAAGTTTAGCAATTACGTAGACTATGGTTAGATACATGTATGATGTCCTATGAGCAAGTAATAGTTTCCAAACATAAAGTTTCAAGCCTCTTATAATAGCATCAAGTCTCATGTATTTGTGTTAAGTCTCATGTAATAGCATCAAGTCTCATGTATTTGTGTCAAGTCTCATGTAATAGCATTTAGTCTCATGTAATTGTATCAAGTCTCATGTAATTGTATCGAGTCTCATGTAATTGTATCAAGTCTCATGTAATTGTATCGAGTCTCATGTAATTGTCTCATGTCTCATGTAATAGCATTTAGTCTCATGTAGTTGTATCAAATCTCATGTAATAGAATTAAGTCTAAGGTAATTGTATCAAGTAACCAACGATTGATTTTAAGCATCAAGCTTAAAGTATAAGTTTCAATCATAAGTAATCATGGTTATAATTAAAGCATTAAGTAACATTTCAATAAAAATGTTTAACATGCTTCTCAGTCCCGAAGTAAAAACAAATAAGTTTGAAAGGGGACAATGAACTCACCTTAGGTCCGAAGTATTTGACTATGTAAAGTAAGAATGCACGCGCTCTTTGTTTGCACTTGATTTAATGTTCACGCTCCTGTATTGATTTCATAATGTTGTATTTTATAAGTATAAGTTTGTAAGAATTTGTTGTGCGCGTAAGTGTTAGTCCTAAAGTTGACTAACACTTAGGAATCTTGTTTATTATCCGGCCCTAATTATTTATTGTTCAAGATCCCATGGTTGCTCATTAGTTACAAGTTATCAATTGTATAATAGGCTTTCAAGCCTTTATGTAGTTTGTTTACGACTTGTTATTACTTTATAACAACAAAATGACATCCCATAATATCTTTATCCTTTGTTTTGATCATATCAAACATTCATTCGTGCGTTTGTTATTTACTTGAATCCATTGGGCCGGATATTGTTGAGTCTCGTGAGTCACATGGGCCACTATTGGCCTCTTGAATATTTATGGATCTAACCAAAAGAGTTTGTCCCGAAAGGTTTAGGTTGGGCCTTCTTTGGGTAAAGTGGGTCGATATGGCGACCATGGGCCACTTGGGCCAACATGGTCTACACGTTGAAATCAAATGATTGGGTGTCCTATTGGGCCGAGTAAACTATTAGGCTACATGATTCCATGGACTGAATAAGTGGGTCAAGACCAAATAAATTTGGGCTTGATAACCATATTGGGCCAGCTTAGAGGCTGTTGGGCCGGTTGAAAGGTGGCATAATCAAATGATCTTGGGCCAATCCAAGTTGTTTACTGAGCCAGAACAGAAAGTCCTTGGGCCATGAACTTCCGATTGGGCTGTATCATTCAACTGGGCCGAATTAAAGTGTTGGGCCAGCAAAATAAACTGTTGGGCCTGTTTCAGAAAAGTGGGCTGCTCATCCATCGAATTTATAGGTTTTTACAACTAGGTTTCGTGGGTCTTGAAATCCAAAAAGGGTTCGTGAATAGGGTATGGCAGCATAGCAGGCTGCATGGGTTCGGCCACAGTGTATTCCCGGTGGACACAGGTAGCTAGGTTCGGCGAGCTGAAAAAGGGTTCGGCCAGTGTCAGGTTCGTCATTTTCTCATGGGTTCGTCCCACCTATGGTTCGCTGGTTCCATGAACAAAGCATGCAGGGTTCGGTTCTAGTGTGGATTTCATCTAAGGTTCGCCAGCCATACAAGGGTTCGTGAGCAAGAGGGAGCTACGCAGGTTCGGTTGAGGGCTCGCCAAGGTTCGCAGCTACAGATGGTTCGGCTAACTGGGTGAACATGGTTCGGCCGAGAAACCCAGTTGCGAACCCTGCTGCAACATCACCACCATCAACCTCCTACGATCTGGAATCTCGACCATGGCTTCTCTCTTTACCTAACATATCAGTTGAAACTTAACAGTGGTCGTGAGTCGAAAACTTGGATCCATGGCTGGTGTTGAGGTGGTGGTCGAACAAATGGGTTAAAAAAACCCTAATTCTCGTGAACTTCACAACTGATTACCTCGAGATTTCGTGATTATATTTTCAGATCTGTTGTACTTCCTTGTAGAGGGCTTCAAGAGCTTCGTGTAGACGCAAGAATCACTCGATTTCGTTAAGAAATGAGTGAGTTATGAAGCTTCAAAGGTTGTAAATGGTGATTTTTGGTGCTAGAGAGAGAAACGAACGGGAGAGGGTTTTTGAGAGAGAAAGGGTTTGTATTAAATGAGATAAATCATCTCATTTGATGTTTAAATACCCCGCGGGTATTCGGGTTCGTTTCGGTTGCTCGTTTCGCGTTTTCGTCGCGTGTCCGGCACGTTACATGCATAAATAGTAATTTAAATAAAAAGAATATTTTTAAAATTTTTAGAACACAAATATTATTAGAAAACATTTTAAATATCGTTGCATTTATTTATTTATCAAATAATAATAGTTTACGCGTTTCGTGAAATTATTCGTGATATAAGAAAATAGTTTCGTTTTAAATTGCTTTATGATGAGTTTCAAAATTGTAAAATAGGAAATATCTTATTTCCTTAAAATTATGATCGTTCGTCGTTATCCGTTTTCGATTTCGTTTCGTCAGATCACGTCGCCATCGCGCGTATTCGTTCGAATCGTCATTCGAACGAACACGTCGATGGTTTGGCTTTCTGATTCTTGTTTCCTACTGTTAAGTCATTATTTCAGAACGTTAAACTATCAGAATCATTCGTACAGATCGTCACCTATACGAATAACTCGTCGGTTTAGCATTCCGTAACAATAACCCTCATAGTTTCGTTTTGTTTAACCTCACATACGTTTATACACAATAGTATCATATCAAGTATATATGTTTCAACACTGTGTTGTCTGACATGTTTCAGACTGTTAAACCCTAAGGTTTAAGTCAGATTCAGACAATCGTTTAATGGTTTCATGCTAATCAAAATGCATCAATAGTATAATCATAGTTTCACGTAAAGTGTAACTGAATTACTGTACATGTTTACTGTTGCGATCACTATTCCGACACGCGTCCGGCACTGATGTTACAGTTACCATGATTAACTTAGATCATTAACCATATATTATGCTTAGCCACCCCTATCGATTGCCATTAAAGAGATCGCCAAGGTTACATTTAAATATTTCCTTTCCAAGGACGCCGGAATCAAGACCTAAGGGGTGAAAACCATGATTATTTGTCATTGCTCGTCGGGGGTCGCCAATGCTTTCCCGTTGCCGCATGTCATGTGCTAATATACAAGGTGAGTTATGATTCTTTGATAATCCACGTCTATATAAAACTATATCAAAACTAAAGAAAAGTTAGTAAATGATTTTAACCGGAAATACTGGAATTTAAAACAAAAATAGATTATGGGGAGATTGTAATCACCTTATATGAAATTTAAAGTATTTGATACATGATTGTGGGTGTAGTTGGGTGCAAACAAGAGACCATATTAATATATGTATATATGAACACCATTGAAATGGTTTGGAAAGAAAAGACTATTGTGTGAATATAAACCGATCCGTTCAATTAAACGTTAAAAGGTCTAAATCACCAAAATCTAACCAATTTTGTATAACAAATTATAATTCATTTAAACTAACATGAAAACAAAAAAAAAAACACAAATTATTGAATTGTAAGAGAGTTGAACTACTTGTAATCATATGATTTTATTTGCTAAATAATTGCTAAGGAAAAAGGTACAGATTTTCCTTTTGTTACTTATTGTATTGTTCTATTCATTTCATTAACTTGAACTGTTTAGTTTTCGAGCATTCGTTGGATCTAATTCTGATTTGTTACGCATGCTATATAATTATTAAATTGAATTCATTATTGCATGTTTCGTTATATTGACATATGAGATTGCTTCATTCGAACTTTGTTAAAATATTTGATAATCTGATAATGGTAATTTTTTTAACTTCGATACCTGGGCAAGCCTCTGGTAGGTGATTCCACATATGCGTCATTGGGGCATTAATGACGTACCTGTGACAACTAGTACCTGACCGGCCGGCAAGTCCGTACGGTACGTGTACTATAAACAGTAACCATGTGTAATTCTATGTGTATAAGCATTACTTGTATTCTCAGAATTCTAAATACAAGAAACAGTTGTAAGTATTTTCGTGTAAACTTAAATACTGCAAGTACAACATACAATTGAAACATTAGTTGTGTGTATTTAAGTGAAAACTTAAGTACAGTTAACACAACAGATCATGAGAAACAACAGTGTTCAAGTGAATAATAGAAACAAATCGGTTGCGATCTGATATCCATAGATGACAGGAATCAGATGACCGACAATTCAATGTGAAAACAATGTGATAACAGGATGTTTAGTTGAGTCCGACAGTGAGGAAACACAATCCAAACAGTATTGCAGTGTCGTTTCTGAATAACGAACTGACAGTGTGTTTGCGTGGGTGACGATTCACACAAACATATCTGTGAGTTTAACGTTCTGAAATGATGACTGGAATGTAGAAAACAAAAGTCGGAAAGCAAAACCATCGTCGTGTTCGTTCGAATGACGATTCGAACGAATACTCGCGACGGTGATGTGATCTGACGAAACGAAAACGAAAACATGATACGATCGATAATAAATTTAATAAAATAAAATATTTAACATTTTACAATTTTGAAACTCATCAAAGTAATTAAAATAATCTCCTTTTAAATTTTACATTTAAATTACGTGTAAAAATCCGGATACGCGACGAAATTGCAAACCGAGCAACCGAAACGGACCCGAACACCACACGTGGTATAAAAACCCTAAATGAGAGAGTTTTTCTCATTTTACACCTTGTCACTCTCTCTCTAACTCTAATTTCCGGCTACCACTTCTCACCACCATTTTCCACCTTCAAAACCTCATAACTTCTTCATTTCTCCACCAATTTGAGTGATTATTGAACCCACGTGAAGCCATTGATGTCCTCTACATGAAAGTACAACCGATCTAAAGCCAACTCCACTGAAAAACGAGGTATGACGCTGAGAAAAGTCCAAAAAAATAGGGTTTTGGGGTGGGTGTTTGCTCGACCATGAGACCAACCCGCTCATACACACATCTCACGACCTGTACACTTTCGAAGCACCATATTAGCATGACACGATCAGTGGGGGTGACCTGCAACACCACCGAGTTGAGGTGGAGGCGAGGCTTCAACCCTTCTATCCTAGACGAACCTTCAACCCTCCGGCGAACCTTGGCCGGAGTTGTTAATCACGAACCTTCTGTTAAGCCGAACCATTATCACTTAGACGAACCATGCAGCAACAAACGAACCCTCCTGCGAAACCCTAGCTAGCCACGAACCCTCCCCCTTGATGGCCGAACCATTTTCTCGAACGAACCCTGGTTTTCTCACGAACCCACGCCGCGAACCTGTCATTAGGGTTCGCCAACTTCATCGCCGAACCCTGGAGTCACCGAACCTTCAACCTCTGTGGCGAACCCACCCTCATACTGAATCAAACAATTCTGGTCGAACCCTATATGAGTGAACCTCCCTTCATGCAGATTCCAAGCCAGCCGAACCCTGTATCCTTATGTGCGACGAACCCTTGTGAAGCCACCTCTAGCCGAACCAGTGGTGCTCTTGTTGCCGAATCCATGTTAGCCGTCCCCCAAGGTTCGCTGCCTTGGGGAGTGGTTCTTCGACTTTGATCAGACCAAACCTTCGGCCCAACACTATCCTCGGCCCACATAGAGTGTATTGGGTCCAGCAGTTTGCTTCAGCCCAAGGGAAATTTATTCCGGCCCATGTGTGGCTACTCGGCCCAAGACTCACCATCGGCCCACACAAGCCTTAAACCGGCCCAATAACAATTGTCAAGGCCCAATGGGATTCGGCCCAATTAATTTCGACTCATATTGTAACGAGACAATTTAATACATTAAAACTATAATTGTTGGGGGAATTTACAAATGAAGTGTGGTCATGATAGCAAGACAAACATTAAATTGTAAATCTAAGTCATAGGTATGACTTGGACCTAGTTACAAAACTTGTATTAAGGAAATTCAAGCGATAGCTTACTATTTCGACCATATCACAAATTTAAGTCAATGAAATCAGATGTTAGAGAATTAACGAACACTAAGTAAGGGTCGAATCACTACCGAGACTCACGAGTGTTAGCCAAGTTAAGGCTAACACGCATATGCGCACACTAAACAATTACACTCAACACTTATAATTCAAATGCAATGTGAAATCAATACAGGAACGTGAAAACACAACAAATACAACCAAGGAGCGCGTGTCTTCATTCTTTTAAGCTAAGTCAACCCTACTACTACAAGGTGAGTTCATATGCCCTTTTTACTTTAATCTTTACTGATTTTAAACTCTCGGGGCTGAGAAACATGTTTACTTTTATTTATTTAAAAGTTTTGCTTAACATGTTATTTATACATTGATTTAGATAATATTAAACTGTTTATTATCGCTTATCATTGTATGCATGCTTGTATGATCATGAGATAACAGGGAAACTCAGATGATTATGATAATGTAATTTCATAATCATCAACACATTAGAATAACATAGTTGTAAGATTATATCTTATAACACTTAGTTATTCCTACATGAGCAAACATTGAGACAATTCTTACACAAACAAACAATGAGAACTACTACAGTGGAACATGGTGACACTTCACAGTACATGAATGATTAGAAGATAAAATATCTTCTTAATATCATTTCACATTATAATTGATCGAGTGTGATAAGTCAATTACTTATAACACTTAATCTACACCTTAAAAACATACTATGTGATAGTATGATCGCATTGATACTTCACCGCCATACGTTGCTTAAGGGTAATAACACTTCACCGCCATATGGGTTCAAGCGAATGATGTCATGATAACGTAACTTCATGATGACAATATCATTCGTATCATGATTTACATAACGTAATAAGACAAGTTCTTATTCAACTTTGTTAATCACTTTGAGATTAGTAACAACATAGATGTACATCATCCATCGTTACTTGTGGACTAGTAGACTGAGGAATTTATTTTCTCTCATGTCATATTATTAGTCACAGTTTCGATGAAGGCTTTGGGATCACACGGCGGGATAGAGGTGAATCGAGTGCATTGTAATCTGATTACGTGAGGATCACAATGGACTCCTTTTGGGCTCTATACATTGCATTTGAGAATACATTACATACAGTTAACTAACACTTTTAATAATTTAAAAGTGTAACAACAGTTAACGCGCAGAAAATAGAATAATACAAGGAACAGATTATATAAATCTAATATCCTGATTACACAAAATGGTTATCAATACTTCGGTTTGATAACGACAACGCTATCATTATATTATTCTATTCATGAGAACACAGGTGAATCAGTGGGACAAACATGAGAAATGAGAATGGAAATCAATAGTTGTATTGCAAGTAGTGTGGAGTTCTAGGGGTGATGTGGTGGGATGTTGGCTAGGGCTTAGTTCCCTCACATATGCCCTATATATAAGCATCACTGCTAGGATAATATAGTATTTGTGAATGTAACTATTGAGGAGCCATTGCGTGAACAAGTGAAACAACCAATCATACAAGTAACATATTTATCATTGTGAATGTGCATGTGCATGAATCAAGGTTTTACATTAACTTACTTATGAACTCACCAACCTAGTGTTGACTTTGTTTAAATACATGTTTTCTCAGGTGATGAACAGGTGTAGCTACTATTATGCATGGATATAGCTAGTGGACTTTTAGAAGACCTAGCTACTTTTGTGATTGCATACCTTTGGATAACAAGAACATGAATCATCTTTTGTATATCTTGTACAGATACAAGATATAGTTATATTGATTCTTTTGATAGATTTACTCGATTAAATTATGAACGATACATTGTAATTTAATCTTGTAATTCTATATCATGGATGTGTTAGCATTTCTCATTTACTTATCATGTGCTATGTAACAATCTGATCATTTGATTATCACTCATGATATCGTGCCCCGGGAACCTTCCGCCCGACGGGAAAACACGATCCGTTCCCGCGGGCCTGGGGTGTGACAGTACCACATTCCGTGACAGTGTGACTGGTTCACTGCATCTTTATTTGGTACTCTAATGGTAGAATTGTGCATCTATTGAATTATGAAGATGCGTATGGAATTGTCCTTGGATAATTGTTTTGTTTTTGTGAGTGTTGGTGTGTGCCCACATACAACTCATGATTTGGTACATTAGGTTGTATACCATTTGTTTTGTTTCTTTTTTCGGTCACATGGGTATCTCCTAACCATAAGACTTATTTGATTATATATTCATTCTGATTAATTGAAATTGTTAATCATATGGATAGTTCATTCGGACGTTCATTATCATGTTATTTTATGATTATTATAGTTGTAATACTTGTGTTGACTTTGTCACCACTATCTTTTTCCGTTTTTGTTATCGTTTTCCTTTTCAATTTCACTATTATTACTATTGTTTTTTCGTTACTTGAGCAATTTTTGGCTCAGTTGCATTTCTTTTTGTTGTTTTCCTTATTTTCATAACAAGTATTCATGGGATTCAGGTGGATGTAAGAAGAGAATATAAAAACATTAGAGAGTAGATTATAAAAATAAATTATGTGATTATGTCTTTTATATTACTTTAGTAAATTATGTATTTATTTAGAGTTAAGCTCCATTAATATGGAATATGATTATTATGATTTATGTAATAATGACATGTTAGCCCTAGCCAGGTTGGAATGTTATAGGATAACCATCATCCAATTATTAAGATGGGTTGTGAAAAGTTATCCTTTTTCACAAGAGGTTGAGTAGCTTTTGAAATACCATTTTTCTCTGAAATACCATTTTTTACATACCCTAGAGGTTGTTTCATAAATGGCTTGTCCCTCACGTTGCTTGCACTTTGATTAAGTTTCAGTAACTTCTTTATTGATGACGTTGATAACTGTGATAAGATAGGAGACATCTATATGTTTGTCTTTGAGGTCATCCATATATATATTATAGGGCATGGAGGTATACATAACCTACTAAATATGCAATAACCCGAAATAACCTATCAAGATCAAGCCAAATCTTTGAATTTTTTTTAACATCATTGTAAACACATTTAGAACACGTTTTTATTTTATGAATTTGCATGAATTCATCACCGTTTGAGAGTTAACATCTAAAAACTTACAACGTTGTTAACTCTCAAACGATGATAAATTTACGCAAACTCATAAAATAAAAAAATTGTTCTAAATGTGTTTACAATATTGTTAAAAAAATTCAAAGATTTGGCTTGATGTTGCCATGTTATTTCCGATTATTGCATACTTAGTGGGTTATTTTTATCGATCCCCTATATATATATATATATATATATATATATATATATATATATATATATATATATATATATACACTAGTGAGATGTCCGCGCGATGCGGCGGAAAACAAAACAATTAGGCTACTGATTTTGGCTCGTAAAAAGTTTAAAGCACCTAATTTTTGTCAAATCAAATCTTTTAACTAAAAAATTATCACGATAAAATTCACAATTTAAAATATCGAATATGATATGACAAAAGTGTAAAGAATAAATTGTTTGATTTGAGATGGTCTTCTTTTATAGGTATTTTAATGTGGGACAAACTAAGAAGTAAAAGAAAACCATTTAGTTTATGGCTCTTAAAGCTTTGTTTATTGTACTTTATGTTTTAAGAGTTGTAAAACTCTTAATTTTAAGAGTTTTTGGTAAAAGACCATTGTGTCATTCCTATATGTATTATATAGTAGTATAGATATATATTACTCTTCGAGTCCTCATATGAACAAAATAGAATTATCATCTATTTAAGTGGTCCTCTAAAGTTATTCTTTAAAAGTGAATAAAGTTGATTTTATGAAACTATAAATTTACAAATCATTCTCATGTCATAACATATATTGAATGTTCAAAGTTAATTTAGTCTTCGCAGAGCATCTAAATAAACACGTACTAATCTAGCATGCTTTAGACTAAAGTACTTTATCACGTGAACAGAAGATGCATCATTCTGATCATTCATAACTCTTAGAGATAACACATTATCCCTACAAATATTAATCTCTTAGTTTGAACAATAAGGATGAGATTTCTAAACCCTTAGTTTAATGAAAACTCATAACGATAGTTAACTTCATCCACTATATAGGATCATAACTTATTTGTCTTTAAACTCCAAGGCTTCACTATTTAATCATAAGGACTTAAACATAAGTCTTAAATCGAGTCACTACATATTCATCATTAATAGGATGAATGGTATTTGTATAAAATCACTAAAGTCTTGAGATATAGTCAATTGATTGACACTTAAAAACAAGACACTCATATTTGCCCAAAGTGATTCATACATTTCTATTGCTTTTTCAATGAAACCATGTATTGGGATACTCACCCAAATTGAAGGATAAATCCTCCACGTAGTTTCAATAATGTTAATGGATGGGCAATAATCTACAAGACTATCACTATTAATAAACGTGAAAAATTTATTAAGGTTATTTACAATAATAACATATATTTATTTCATATGTTATAGTCATTCGATAACACACTTATGCATTTTCATGTTGATGCTTTCAACATTAGACGACATCTTTCATTCTTGTGTATTTCATCTTAACACACTCACCATACTACATTTGATGTTTGATTTGCGAATTGCAACATAAGTCATAATCACAACTCGTTCGTTGTGTTCGTGCAAATCACTATTCTTTATTTCCATTAAAATATGTATCTTTATTAATTTCAGTAAAATTTAAATCCATCCAAAATTTAAATATTATTTATTATTCATCATTTATTATCTTTAGATCAACTTGCTTATCTAAATAAGAAATAAACTTTATGTCATAGTCGATTATTTATAATAAAATATATTACACAACATATTTTAAACATATACAAGAATGATAGCTAAACATCAAATCTTAAAGTCTTTTTTCTTCAACACTTTCATCGTCTAGCAACATCATTGCAAATGACGTTGTCATATGGCATGTTTTGAGGTACTCCCTTAGTGGAACCCATGCATTCATTATGACATGTTATTTGTTTCATATTGACCATAAATTTTTAATAGACACAAAGTTGTTTAAAGAAAAAACTATTCCTAAATATTCATAGCAACACTGTGTTTTTTTCACCAAAAAATCTTCTTAAGACTATTTATGGTTCAAGACATGATACTTCTCCTACGAGTATCAAACCATTTCAAAGACTAATGTTTTCTTCATTTAAAACACATTGTTAAGTTTTCAATTGTTTCGATTTTAGAATACATTTATTTGTATTTTTATTACAAAATCAAATCCATAAATTCTAATATAGTTTTATACAACAGTATCTTACATGCTTGTTAGAGAATATAACGATTACCAAATCCTTTAAGTAATTAGTTGATTATAATAGCTCATTAGAATTTAACATTTTACAAACGTTTCAAATTTTGGTTTATGATGAATCCATTTCAAACATACTCATTAGAAATAGTTGATTACAAAAATCATTTTAAAACTTATTGATTTATACAAAATAAATTGGTTCTTACCATGTTCGTTAGAAATGACTATCACCAATTAAAGTTGTTTTATGCTTATAAGTTTATATAATAGTTCTAGTATGCTTGTTAGAAATATACAATTACCAGAACCGTTATAAAGACTTTTGGTTTATAAAAATTAACCAGTTCTAATACACTTTTTAGAAAATAAAAGATTACACAAACCTTTTCTAAAGCTTTTCGGTTTATAAAATAATTTTTGTTCTAATATGCTTGTAAGAAGTACACAATTATTCGAACCATTATAAAGCCTTTTGGCTTATATAAAATAAATTGATTGTAACACACTTGTTAGAAAATAAACAATCAAAATCGTTATAAATCTTATTATGTTTATACAAAATAAACTAATTCTAACACACTTGTTAGAAAAAAAAATATCAAAATCGTTATAAACCTTAATGTGTTGTATAAAATAAACTATTCTAACACACTTGTCAGAAAATAAGCGATTACTAAAATAATTACAAAGATTATTATATTTATGCAAAATAAACTAATTCTAACACAATTGTTAGAAAATAAACGATTAACAAAATCGCTGTAAAGTTTAGTACTTTGCAATAAGTAATATTTTAT
The DNA here is from genome assembly GCA_009363875.1 of Mikania micrantha. Classification (NCBI taxonomy): domain Eukaryota; kingdom Viridiplantae; phylum Streptophyta; class Magnoliopsida; order Asterales; family Asteraceae; genus Mikania; species Mikania micrantha. The sequence goes on along the minus strand of SZYD01002109.1, from coordinate 9,196 downwards.
AACACACTCATTATAAAATAAATAAATTTTTATACAAATACTTTCGTTTCTAACATGCTTGTTAGAAAACTTAAATCATTCAAACCAATATTATTTAACAAAAATAATAATTAACTCTAATATGTTCGTTAGAAAGTGTAAATTCATAACCTATTATTTTACCAAAAATTAATGTTGGCTTCTAGCACGCTCATTAGAAACTATATAGGTTTCAAAACTGATATTATTTAAAAAATAATAATAAACTCCTAATACGCACGTTAGAAGGAAAAATAAGTGTTCACAAACATTTTGTATGTGTCTAAAAATTCACATTTTTTCTAGTACGATTATTAGAAAATGAATGTTCAAAACATATTTTGAAACAAACCTAAAATTGTTCTTGGCTCGATTCACAATCAAAGCCAATGAACTCAAAACAATAAATCAAAACATATGTTTTGCAACATGATATTTGGATTAAAGATTGTACCACAATAACAAAATTCGACCAATTTGTGCTAAATATTTCCCAAAAATATTTACTAGGTTTTAACAAAAATCTAAATTTATATTTGACTTTCATGAACCCAAAATCTTTGATTATAAGGTTTTTAAGGAAAGTCTGTTTTAAAATTGCAGGAAGTGCGTTCACGTTTTTATTATAAAACAATAATAAATAATAAATAATAACAATACTCTCGTTATTCATAGAAAATCATCTAATACAATACTGATTACAAGAATAAGATAAAATAAAATAAAATATCTTACAAACTTGTATACAAAACTTGTTTTTATCCATGTATTCGTTGGGTAATCTAAGTAGTTTGTTTGACTACAACATGCTCTATGTTGAGTATTCAACCAAGCCTCTTGACGATGTTTGCAACAAAAATCTTTAGAGATAATTCTTGTATTAGACTCTAGTTTTCAACCTGTTAAGTCTTCCGCTTATTATTCATGGACATGGAGTAAACGTGTTGATGATTATAGTTGACGCATATATTCAATGTGTTTCCCTTAAAGAAGATTTTGCGCATCTTCTCAAGACGAACACGTCTGTCTCCCATGGTACAACAACTGAAACAATGTGTGTATTATCGGGATTAACCTGGTACCGGAAAATGATATCTTAAAAAAGAGCTTGAAGAGTTGCGGAAACTGAAAAATCTTCAAAACGTGGGGTAGATTGCATGTAGTATTCTTGGACCCAGAAACAAGACACATCTATTGTCTTGTATTTATATTATAAGATGGTGATTTCAAGAGTATTATCTTAAAACATACAATTAACACATGTAATTTGAAAAATCTTCATTTAATTGAGCAATATAAAAAGTCTTAATTTTAAATCTTATTAAACTTGAAAGTTATTCAAATAACTCATATTTCCAACACAAGGTACGAGGCTAAAAAATGATAGAAAGGAGAGACCTCGAGACACTCCTAACTCTTTGCTATTAAAAAAAGTATGAACGTCAATATCTATCACGGCCCAAACACTATACCAAACTAATTATGTTTTGATATTTTTTTTAATATTAGATACTTATTAAATGAGTTAACCCCAACATACTATGTTTAATATCAGCTAATCCTTTCTTAAATAAACATGAGTCATTTACCTCAAGAAAAAATTTGAAACATTTATTAGTTAACATTAATATATTACTTATAAAGTGTCAAATGCTGATTATTTTTAACACAAATTACTTTTATTTTATAATATTTTTATTGACATGAAACCAGTTATGTGGTAAACCATCGGCTCTCCATAATACCCGACTATCAGAAAAAGCAGGTAAAGCATGGTGGTAAACAACCCAATCATGAGCGTCTAATCAAAATGGGAGTTAGTAGTAATGGAACATGAAATATTTAAGTTATTTGCCCTCTAAATATAGCTTCCTTATAGTTCGGTAAAATTTATCATTTTTTATTCTTCAATGCAAACATGTGTGTATTTTCACTTGTGTCTAGTTAAACTAAACTAAAAATAGTATAAAGGAGGTGCAATAATCATTCCAAGATGATATGCACAACTTTATAATATTTGTGTTAGGTTTAGTATTAATATATCCCATGTAGTGTTCCCATGTTACATAATTATTGTGTTTGATAATTTAAGTAAATAAATAATATTATAAATATAAAAGGGAAAAAGAGGTGTGTTCATGAACCTAAATGTGGTGGCCTCACATTTTTATTTTAGAATCTATTCCATAATCATATTGACATAAGGGTGGATTAAGTCATTGTTTTCTAAACTCACAAGCTATGGACATTTAAATAATCTAAAATATAAACTTTATATTTAATTATTCATCACAATTATTAACTTGACTGTCTTCTCTTACAATCAAATCTTGTGTGGCCCCCATTTCTTATCTTCTTAATTAAATATTAATCATATATTAAAATGTCAATTTAAGTTTTAATTTTCTTGTTACTACGTCTAAATTGTTAGGGTGCTTTTAAGTTTATAAAATATTAACTTTTATATGTAACTTAATCCATTTGATTCGATTTATATAATACAATGTCACTGATTAAATAAACGAGTTAGGTTATTTTTTTTTTTTCTTTGGTTTTATAGGCCTAAAATGGTATATAAATAAGTGGAACTTCTATTATTCTAGCAAACATTTTTTAGTTTTAGTATATATGTATAAGAAAAATATTAATATAAGTTAAACTTGATTTTTAAATAATTAAAGTTACAGATTACATTAGTTATTTAAATAAAAATAATTAATTAATTAATTAGTGGGGCGGGGTGGGTGGATTACAGTGGAGGATCACATGGGAGGTGGGGTAAGGAGCCTTTTAATAGTCCATTAATGTTCTTATTTTAACGTTTAACGGTTTAACTGCCACGGCTTTTTTGTTCTTAACTCAATCCTATATTTAACAACAAAACTCTCGTGATTCTTTAGACAATAATAGTGAAGGTAAACAATTAAAGAACGTGAACAATTGCACAAATACATTTTTTTAAATAACTAAAAGAGTTTAGCTGCATGCCTCTTCATAGCCCAAATGGATCCTCGGACCCAACAAACCACGTGCTGCGACCACAGTCCGCTACCAACTCCCCTGTATCTAAAGCCCTGTTGTTAACGAGCGCTAAATCTAGCAAATACACCTGCTCCTTAGGAGAAAACATACTATGTGGTAAACCTCCTACTGACTGTTTTGGTTAGGATTTGAACCTATTACCTCACAAAGCCAAAGCTTTATGAGAATAATGGAGTGACAGTTAAGATACAAGCTCATTGACCAATTGGACGAATACATATCATTTACATAATGTGTGTGTATATTTAATAGGTTAAATCTCGAGCTAAATAAAAAGTTATATTAAAAAAAACATGCGTATTGGATAATTTAAATAAACAATCATATTACATAGGTTAATAAAATATAACATAACGATTTAACGATTACAACTATTAACTTGTGAAAAGTACAAATTTTTTTCAAATAAATTTAAAATATTTTTTCAACTGTGTCTTAATTTTTTTATGTAATCTAAAAATATTAATTATATTAAAGTATAATTTGCCCTTTAAATTTGTTATATAGTATAGTTAACTTTGAATTGCAGTTAATAATAATACATTTAAAAAATTACGAATTAAAACTTTGATTTTCTTTATATCACTCATTTTTTATTATGTTATATTGTATTTTTACCATTCAAGTTATCTATTAATATAAAATATTCAAAATTTTAAATATCACTCATAAAAAATATTATTATTATTTTTTTTGAATAATTTGGCTAAATAATTTGAACTTGGTAATATTTTGGATTTTAATGAAAGCTTTTAAATTAAAAATAATTATATATAGAAACTTCATAATGAATTTACGTTAAATTATTTGGTTAGTGGAATTTTTTTTAATTTTATTTGTCCATAATCTTTCATTCATTATTTATATCTATAATAAATGATAATTATATAGGAGAAAAAACGAGAAAACCAAAAAATAAATAAGATAAAACAATAACAATGGTCTCAAGTTATTTTTATATTAATATTAAGATACGATCTTCAAAACATAATAACATCTTTTATCGTTATAACCCATAATAACCAACAAAATCAATTCAAATCATTTTTTTTTTTTTTGAAAATCATAATTACAAATGCATAACATTTTATTATTTTATATACACGTGTAAATACGCATGCGTTTGAGATTTTATATGAGTGTGACTTCTAAATTTTGCACCGACACTTAATACATAAGAAAACGATACACTATTATAAAATCAATGTATATTTTAGATACATAAAAAAGATGAATGTGTTAAATATGTTTTAATAATTTTTGAAATGAAAACATTTATTTGGATTGATATAAACAAATTATCACTGATTATCATAATTAAAATGTGTCGAATGTGTTGGATCGGGTTATGCGCTTGCACAACACTTGAATAAAGCTTCTTCTTCCAAGTTGATAAACACAAAATACTCTATTACAGGATCTCAATCACACTTGACCACACAAGCAAAAGAAAGTGTTAGTGCATATTTGTAATAGGTTGCTTGTCAAAACTGGTAAATTATAAAATGTTAGTAAGGTTTGGCTGAGGTTCGTCTGGCCCACGAACCTTAGCAGGTTCGGCGAACCTATCATCACTGATAGGTTGGCGAAGCTATAACCTTGGAGGTTCGGCGAACCTATTGGTTTGGCTGTGTAGGTTCGTCCAGCGAACCTCAAGGTTCGGCTGGTGAACCTAAGGATTCGGCAAGAGTAGGTTCGGCTGACAATCTGTATATATTGTAGGTTTGCTGATTTTTTCATAACTTCAGAAAACCTCTGGAAATTATGTGTGTATTCTCTGTGTGAGAATTGTAATCAGTTCAGATTGATTAATGAATTGAAGATGATTATTGGAATGCTTGTTCTTCTTTGATTCTTATAGATCAAATATAGATTCCGCATATATTTGATTTTTCATAGGATTCCGTTATACGATCAAGATCATATTCAGCAGATCTATAGTGGTATCAGAGCTTTTGGTGGAGTTCTATACAAGAATTGTCAAAGAATTACAAGTATTTGAAGTTAGAAGTTGAAAAGATCAAGAAATGGATCAAAATTATAGTTTTCTTTGTGTTTGATTGCTGTTTTGAGTGTAATTTCATCATCAATTGCTGTGAAATATTACAATTAAGAGATTTGTGATGTTAATTTGAGGATTTTGAAGGATTTTCTTCAAATTTTGGAAGGTTTTCCCTCCAAAATTTTGAATTTGAAGTACAGGTTCATGAGCCGAACCTGTGAATAGCTGGAACAATAGGTTCGTTGTTATTGAGATTTTTCTGAGGTTCGTTGAAGGTTTTCTGCAAAGGTTCGTCTGTTCCAGGTTCGTTGAAGGTTTTCTGCAGAGGTTCGTCTGATCAAGGTTCGTTTGTCTCAAGGTTCGTGAGATCAAGTTTGTTTCAAGGTTCGGTGCATCAGGTTCGTGACTTGAGGTTCGTGGCTTAAGGTTCGTTTAGATCAACGATTGGTGAAGGCTCGCCTGGTTGTTAGGTTCATGAAGTGAATTTTTCATCAAAGGTTCGCTGATAAAAATTTGAAATCATGGCCGAGATGTATACTGTTGTAGCTAGTCAGAATTCTAAAATACATAGCATTCTGATTAGTGAAACTGAGGTTGGAAGTACAAACAAAGTTCCAAAGTTGCTTGATTTGACAGATTACGAGAACTGGAAAGGAAGGTTTGAAACACACTTAAATGGAACTGACACTAATCTTTGGGATATGATATTGTCACCATATGAAAGACCTAGAGTGGTGGGAACAGATTTGTATCAAATCCTTGAGAGATTAGATGTTGATGAAAGAAAAAAATATGATTTGAGAAGAAAGCTTACTGGATGCTGAGCCAAGCAATCCCAAATCAGATACTTCATCAATTTGATGAACACAAAACCTCATATGGTTTGTGGAACGCTTTGAAAGCAATGATTGAAGGAAATACCAATCTTAAGAAGATGAAAGCCACTGATATACACAAAGAGTTTGAAAATTTCAACGTTATTGGCAATGAAAGTCTTGAATCATTGATAACAAGATACATACATCTGTTGACTGAAGTTAGAAAGTGTGGAATCGAATATACTGAAGATGAAAAGATTGATTGCCTTGCAGATGCGTTGCCTGAAAAGTGGAATTCATTGGTGCTAATCTTGAGAGAAAATCTACCAGGAATGACGTTGGTAGAATTTATTCAAAAGCTAGAAGAGCAGGAGATGAAAGATAAGAGAAAAGCAAGGAGAGTGAATGTTACTCAAGATCCTTCTTTATATGGTGCATCAGTTGTTACACCACCTGTATCTTCAGCAAAGATTCAGACAACATTTGTTTCTAGTACTTCTGATAGTACTCCTGCATCTTCTGCATCTGCAAGTTCTAGTTCATCTTATTTTGGAAAGAGAAGAAGACTGACTCAACAACGCCTCCTATTCAGCTGAATACAACAAATCTGGGGAAAGTAACTGTAGAGGCTGTTTGGGATCATATGTCAATTTTGTCATGTGTAGTCAGTGCGTATGATGAACAAATTGCAGGAAATATTGGAAACTCTAATCTTACATTTGAAGATTATGAGCAAATTGATGATGACGAGATGGAGTTGATTGACACTCAATGGGCATTGGCAAGTGTGATCAGAAGAATCAATAGATATGAAAAGAAAACTGGGAAGAAATTCACTTTTGATCGAAACACCAAGTTTGTCTTTAATCCAAAGACTACTCAGTGTTATAACTGTGGTGAGTTAGGCCATTTTGCTAAAGAAGCAAGAATCCGAAGAAGCAAAGAAATTTAAACCCTTTCAAACCAAAGGAAGCTTATCAGAAGAAGAAAGAAAACTCTGAAGAGTCATCGAAGGCTTTAGTGAGTCAAGCTGATGAAGGTTATGATTGGGGAAAAGCAGTATGATGAGTTGATGGGTGCTTTTATGGCTTCTTTTGACGAAGACACAGGCAAAGGCAAAGAGAAGGTTGATGAGGTACATGATGATCTATTAGAGATCATTGATAAATTGAAAGAGATGAATGCTCAACTGACTGCTGAACTGGTATAGTGCACAGAAGCTAACAAGAAGCTAATTTCAAGAGAAAAAACCTTTGACAAAAAGATAATTGATTTAGGAAAAGAGAATGAAGAGTTGAAAATCAAAGTTTTACAAAATAATCATGCAGTTTCTGTGCATCTCGAATCAGTGCAAAAGCTGAAGGTTGAATTATCAGCAGCAAAAGCAGAAGCTGAAATGAACAAGAGCAAGCTTGAAAATTATCAAAATTCTCAGTATGTCATCGATTACTTTGCTGCCATGCAAAGATCATCGCATGATACTACTGGAATAGGTTTTCATGCTGTACCACCTCCTTCCAGCTACGTACCAAGACCACAAATTGATTTGAATTTGGAAGTTCATCTGTCTCTTTGGATGAACATCGGTCTGAACATGTCATTGAAATTGCTGGAGGATCATCATTGATGAAAAGTGTCTCTTGATAGTGATGCTCCCATTATTGAAGACATCACTGAATCAGAATATTCACCTGACATTTTGAGACAAAATGTTATCAAGTTAAAACGGTTGATAAAAAGAGTCTGATGTCTCAGAAGTCAAAAGCTGAGATGAAACCAGTTGAGAAAGTGGTGATCAAACCAAAACTTGTTTCTAAACCAGTGATGAAACCTAAAACAATCACTACTCTCAAACCTATTGTGTATGTAAAGTCATCTACTACACATAAAGGAGAGTCTAGTGGTACTTTTCAAAAGCAAAATGTGTTTTCTAAAAAGGTTGACAAAGTGGATTTTTCTTTGATAAGTTTGGAGTTGGACATAAAGACAAATCAAATAATTTTCATAATAAAATGACTAATTCAAAGATAAAATCAACTGGTTTGAGAAACAAATTCTCATTTGCAAAGGTTGTTTCTAAACCTTTCAGTTCATCTAAGTACTATGATGAACCAAAACCAAAGAATCATCTGAAAGATAAAAAATGTTACCGTTGTGGTAAATTTGGTCATCTGATTGCTGATTGTGATTTGGATTTCAGTTCTACTGATTGTAGCAGCTTTAGGTCTTATTCACCAGAGAAACACGAAAGTTTTTTACTTGTTGTGGAAAAGGACATATTTCTGCTAATTGTCCGAACAACAGAATCAGAAAGAGTTCAGATGATGAGAGTTGGGTGAATAAGTCAGGTGGAAGTCCTAGGAAAGTGAAACCTAGTGAGGAAGAAATGAGAGTTCTTAGGAAATTTGATGATGATTGTGTTTGGGTAAAAGAAAAAATTAATCAAAAGAAACGAGTTTTTGATAACAAAAGAAATGTGAAAAAGCTTGTTAAAATTGTGATATCATCTGATGATGATTCTTTTGACAAAGCATCTTCAAAATCAATTTCAAAACCATTTTTTAAGTCAAAATCATTTTGGAAATTGAAAAACATGTCAGGTGATCAAATTTCTGGGAAAAAGGATGATAACAGTGAAGATGGGTCTTCAAGCAGTTCATCACAACAGAATGGCAGGGGTCCATTCAAGGAGACTCGACGCCGAAATGGCGGGGGTCATCCCTTTTGATACTGATTGGTTTTAATTTATTGTGCAGGTGGCATCCATGGGCCATATCAATAGTCGCTGGATTGTTGATAGTGGATGTTCACGGCACATGAATGGAGAGTTGAATGTGTTGAGAGGTTTTAATCAATGAAAGGAAGCTATGTGAACTTTGCAGGAGACAAAGGTGGTCAAATTACTGGGTGGGTAGTTTAACGAATGGTAAAGTTTCATTTGACAATGTTAATTACTGCAAAGAATTAACTAACAATTTGTTAAGAGTTAGCAGGTTTGTGACAAAGAATATAAAGTGATGTTTGATAAAGACAAGTGTTATGTACTTAAGAAAGGATTTCAGATTCCTGAGGAGTGGATTCTAATGACTGCTGATCGAAGCAAGGATTTGTATGTACTTGACATGGCAAAGGCGGAGACGGTGAATAAAGTGGAGACATGTCTGGTGTCTAAAGAAACTGAGTAAGATACATGTTCTTGGCATAGACGGATGGAGATATTCATATTAGGAAGATGAATCGTCTTGTACACAATCATTTAGTTGAGGGTGTACCGGTAAAACACTTTAAACTTCCTGATGTGTGTGTGTCATGCAAA
>SZYD01002108.1:0-27453 GCA_009363875.1 Mikania micrantha | reverse complement strand
TTTCCTTTTGTTACTTATTGTATTGTTCTATTCATTTCATTAACTTGAACTGTTTAGTTTTCGAGCATTCGTTGGATCTAATTCTGATTTGTTACGCATGCTATATAATTATTAAATTGAATTCATTATTGCATGTTTCGTTATATTGACATATGAGATTGCTTCATTCGAACTTTGTTAAAATATTTGATAATCTGATAATGGTAATTTTTTTTAACTTCGATACCTGGGCAAGCCTCTGGTAGGTGATTCCACATATGCGTCATGGGGTGTGACGTACCTGTGACAACTAGTACCTGACCGGCCGGCAAGTCCGTACGGTACGTGTACTATAAACATAACCATGTGTAATTCTATGTGTAAGCATTACTTGTATTATCAGAATTCTAAATACAAGAAACAGTTGTAAGTATTTTCGTGTAAACTTAAATACTGCAAGTACAACATACAATTGAAACATTAGTTGTGTGTATTTAAGTGAAAACTTAAGTACAGTTAACACAACAGATCATGAGAAACAACAGTGTTCAAGTGAATAATAGAAACAAATCGGTTGCGATCTGATATCCATAGATGACAGGAATCAGATGACCGACAATTCAATGTGAAAACAATGTGATAACAGGATGTTTAGTTGAGTCCGACAGTGAGGAAACACAATCCAAACAGTATTGCAGTGTCGTTTCTGAATAACGAACTGACAGTGTGTTTGCGTGGGTGACGATTCACACAAACATATTGTGAGTTTAACGTTCTGAAATGATGACTGGAATGTAGAAAACAAAAGTCGGAAAGCAAAACCATCGTCGTGTTCGTTCGAATGACGATTCGAACGAATACTCGCGACGGTGATGTGATCTGACGAAACGAAAACGAAAACATGATACGATCGATAATAAATTTAATAAAATAAAATATTTAACATTTTACAATTTTGAAACTCATCAAAGTAATTAAAATAATCTCCTTTTAAATTTTACATTTAAATTACGTGTAAAAATCCGGATACGCGACGAAATGCAAACCGAGCAACCGAAACGGACCCGAACACCACACGTGGTATAAAAACCCTAAATGAGAGAGTTTTTCTCATTTTACACCTTGTCACTCTCTCTCTAACTCTAATTTCCGGCTACCACTTCTCACCACCATTTTCCACCTTCAAAACCTCATAACTTCTTCATTTCTCCACCAATTTGAGTGATTATTGAACCCACGTGAAGCCATTGATGTCCTCTACATGAAAGTACAACCGATCTAAAGCCAATCCACTGAAAAACGAGGTATGACGCTGAGAAAAGTCCAAAAAAATAGGGTTTTGGGGTGGGTGTTTGCTCGACCATGAGACCAACCCGCTCATACACACATCTCACGACCTGTACACTTTCGAAGCACCATATTAGCATGACACGATCAGTGGGGTGACCTGCAACACCACCGAGTTGAGGTGGAGGCGAGGCTTCAACCCTTCTATCCTAGACGAACCTTCAACCCTCCGGCGAACCTTGGCCGGAGTTGTTAATCACGAACCTTCTGTTAAGCCGAACCATTATCACTTAGACGAACCATGCAGCAACAAACGAACCCTCCTGCGAAACCCTAGCTAGCCACGAACCCTCCCCCTTGATGGCCGAACCATTTTCTCGAACGAACCCTGGTTTTCTCACGAACCCACGCCGCGAACCTGTCATTAGGGTTCGCCAACTTCATCGCCGAACCCTGGAGTCACCGAACCTTCAACCTCTGTGGCGAACCCACCCTCATACTGAATCAAACAATTCTGGTCGAACCCTATATGAGTGAACCTCCTTCATGCAGATTCCAAGCCAGCCGAACCCTGTATCCTTATGTGCGACGAACCCTTGTGAAGCCACCTCTAGCCGAACCAGTGGTGCTCTTGTTGCCGAATCCATGTTAGCCGTCCCCCAAGGTTCGCTGCCTTGGGGAGTGGTTCTTCGACTTTGATCAGACCAAACCTTCGGCCCAACACTATCCTCGGCCCACATAGAGTGTATTGGGTCCAGCAGTTTGCTTCAGCCCAAGGGAAATTTATTCCGGCCCATGTGTGGCTACTCGGCCCAAGACTCACCATCGGCCCACACAAGCCTTAAACCGGCCCAATAACAATTGTCAAGGCCCAATGGGATTCGGCCCAATTAATTTCGACTCATATTGTAACGAGACAATTTAATACATTAAAACTATAATTGTTGGGGGAATTTACAAATGAAGTGTGGTCATGATAGCAAGACAAACATTAAATTGTAAATCTAAGTCATAGGTATGACTTGGACCTAGTTACAAAACTTGTATTAAGGAAATTCAAGCGATAGCTTACTATTTCGACCATATCACAAATTTAAGTCAATGAAATCAGATGTTAGAGAATTAACGAACACTAAGTAAGGGTCGAATCACTACCGAGACTCACGAGTGTTAGCCAAGTTAAGGCTAACACGCATATGCGCACACTAAACAATTACACTCAACACTTATAATTCAAATGCAATGTGAAATCAATACAGGAACGTGAAAACACAACAAATACAACCAAGGAGCGCGTGTCTTCATTCTTTTAACCTAAGTCAACCCTACTACTACAAGGTGAGTTCATATGCCCTTTTTACTTTAATCTTTACTGATTTTAAACTCTCGGGGCTGAGAAACATGTTTACTTTTATTTATTTAAAAGTTTTGCTTAACATGTTATTTATACATTGATTTAGATAATATTAAACTGTTTATTATCGCTTATCATTGTATGCATGCTTGTATGATCATGAGATAACAGGGAAACTCAGATGATTATGATAATGTAATTTCATAATCATCAACACATTAGAATAACATAGTTGTAAGATTATATCTTATAACACTTAGTTATTCCTACATGAGCAAACATTGAGACAATTCTTACACAAACAAACAGTGAGAACTACTACAGTGGAACATGGTGACACTTCACAGTACATGAATGATTAGAAGATAAAATATCTTCTTAATATCATTTCACATTATAATTGATCGAGTGTGATAAGTCAATTACTTATAACACTTAATCTACACCTTAAAAACATACTATGTGATAGTATGATCGCATTGATACTTCACCGCCATACGTTGCTTAAGGGTAATAACACTTCACCGCCATATGGGTTCAAGCGAATGATGTCATGATAACGTAACTTCATGATGACAATATCATTCGTATCATGATTTACATAACGTAATAAGACAAGTTCTTATTCAACTTTGTTAATTCATTGAGATCAGTAACAACATAGATGTACATCATCCATCGTTACTTGTGGACTAGTAGACTGAGGAATTTATTTTCTCTCATGTCATATTATTAGTCACAGTTTCGATGAAGGCTTTGGGATCACACGGCGGGATAGAGGTGAATCGAGTGCATTGTAATCTGATTACGTGAGGATCACAATGGACTCCTTTTGGGCTCTATACATTGCATTTGAGAATACATTACATACAGTTAACTAACACTTTTAATAATTTAAAAGTGTAACAACAGTTAACGCGCAGAAAATAGAATAATACAAGGAACAGATTATATAAATCTAATATCCTGATTACACAAAATGGTTATCAATACTTCGGTTTGATAACGACAACGCTATCATTATATTATTCTATTCATGAGAACACAGGTGAATCAGTGGGACAAACATGAGAAATGAGAATGGAAATCAATAGTTGTATTGCAAGTAGTGTGGAGTTCTAGGGGTGATGTGGTGGGATGTTGGCTAGGGCTTAGTTCCTCACATATGCCCTATATATAAGCATCACTGCTAGGATAATATAGTATTTGTGAATGTAACTATTGAGGAGCCATTGCGTGAACAAGTGAAACAACCAATCATACAAGTAACATATTTATCATTGTGAATGTGCATGTGCATGAATCAAGGTTTTACATTAACTTACTTATGAACTCACCAACCTAGTGTTGACTTTGTTTAAATACATGTTTTCTCAGGTGATGAACAGGTGTAGCTACTATTATGCATGGATATAGCTAGTGGACTTTTAGAAGACCTAGCTACTTTTGTGATTGCATACCTTTGGATAACAAGAACATGAATCATCTTTTGTATATCTTGTACAGATACAAGATATAGTTATATTGATTCTTTTGATAGATTTACTCGATTAAATTATGAACGATACATTGTAATTTAATCTTGTAATTCTATATCATGGATGTGTTAGCATTTCTCATTTACTTATCATGTGCTATGTAACAATCTGATCATTTGATTATCACTCATGATATCGTGCCCCGGGAACCTTCCGCCCGACGGGAAAACACGATCCGTTCCCCGGCCTGGGGTGTGACAGTACCACATTCCGTGACAGTGTGACTGGTTCACTGCATCTTTATTTGGTAATCTAATGGTAGAATTGTGCATCTATTGAATTATGAAGATGCGTATGGAATTGTCCTTGGATAATTGTTTTGTTTTTGTGAGTGTTGGTGTGTGCCCACATACAACTCATGATTTGGTACATTAGGTTGTATACCATTTGTTTTGTTTCTTTTTTCGGTCACATGGGTATCTCCTAACCATAAGACTTATTTGATTATATATTCATTCTGATTAATTGAAATTGTTAATCATATGGATAGTTCATTCGGACGTTCATTATCATGTTATTTTATGATTATTATAGTTGTAATACTTGTGTTGACTTTGTCACCACTATCTTTTTCCGTTTTTGTTATCGTTTTCCTTTTCAATTTCACTATTATTACTATTGTTTTTTTCGTTACTTGAGCAATTTTTGGCTCAGTTGCATTTCTTTTTGTTGTTTTCCTTATTTTCATAACAAGTATTCATGGGATTCAGGTGGATGTAAGAAGAGAATATAAAAACATTAGAGAGTAGATTATAAAAATAAATTATGTGATTATGTCTTTTATATTACTTTAGTAAATTATGTATTTATTTAGAGTTAAGCTCCATTAATATGGATATGATTATTATGATTTATGTAATAATGACATGTTAGCCCTAGCCAGGTTGGAATGTTATAGGATAACCATCATCCAATTATTAAGATGGGTTGTGAAAAGTTATCCTTTTTCACAAGAGGTTGAGTAGCTTTTGAAATACCATTTTTCTCTGAAATACCATTTTTTACATACCCTAGAGGTTGTTTCATAAATGGCTTGTCCCTCACGTTGCTTGCACTTTGATTAAGTTTCAGTAACTTCTTTATTGATGACGTTGATAACTGTGATAAGATAGGAGACATCTATATGTTTGTCTTTGAGGTCATCCATATATATATTATAGGGCATGGAGGTATACATAACCTACTAAATATGCAATAACCCGAAATAACCTATCAAGATCAAGCCAAATCTTTGAATTTTTTTTAACATCATTGTAAACACATTTAGAACACGTTTTTATTTTATGAATTTGCATGAATTCATCACCGTTTGAGAGTTAACATCTAAAAACTTACAACGTTGTTAACTCTCAAACGATGATAAATTTACGCAAACTCATAAAATAAAAAAATTGTTCTAAATGTGTTTACAATATTGTTAAAAAAATTCAAAGATTTGGCTTGATCTTGCCGTGTTATTTCCGATTATTGCATACTTAGTGGGTTATTTTTATCGATCCCCTATATATATATATATATATATATATATATATATATATATATATATATATATATATACTAGTGAGATGTCCGCGCGATGCGGCGGAAAACAAAACAATTAGGCTACTGATTTTGGCTCGTAAAAAGTTTAAAGCACCTAATTTTTGTCAAATCAAATCTTTTAACTAAAAAATTATCACGATAAAATTCACAATTTAAAATATCGAATATGATATGACAAAAGTGTAAAGAATAAATTGTTTGATTTGAGATGGTCTTCTTTTATAGGTATTTTAATGTGGGACAAACTAAGAAGTAAAAGAAAACCATTTAGTTTATGGCTCTTAAAGCTTTGTTTATTGTACTTTATGTTTTAAGAGTTGTAAAACTCTTAATTTTAAGAGTTTTTGGTAAAAGACCATTGTGTCATTCCTATATGTATTATATAGTAGTATAGATATATATTACTCTTCGAGTACTCATATGAACAAAATAGAATTATCATCTATTTAAGTGGTCCTCTAAAGTTATTCTTTAAAAGTGAATAAAGTTGATTTTATGAAACTATAAATTTACAAATCATTCTCATGTCATAACATATATTGAATGTTCAAAGTTAATTTAGTCTTCGCAGAGCATCTAAATAAACACGTACTAATCTAGCATGCTTTAGACTAAAGTACTTTATCACGTGAATAGAAGATGCATCATTCTGATCATTCATAACTCTTAGAGATAACACATTATCCCTACAAATATTAATCTCTTAGTTTGAACAATAAGGATGAGATTTCTAAACCCTTAGTTTAATGAAAACTCATAACGATAGTTAACTTCATCCACTATATAGGATCATAACTTATTTGTCTTTAAACTCCAAGGCTTCACTATTTAATCATAAGGACTTAAACATAAGTCTTAAATCGAGTCACTACATATTCATCATTAATAGGATGAATGGTATTTGTATAAAATCACTAAAGTCTTGAGATATAGTCAATTGATTGACACTTAAAAACAAGACACTCATATTTGCCCAAAGTGATTCATACATTTCTATTGCTTTTTCAATGAAACCATGTATTGGGATACTCACCCAAATTGAAGGATAAATCCTCCACGTAGTTTCAATAATGTTAATGGATGGGCAATAATCTACAAGACTATCACTATTAATAAACGTGAAAAATTTATTAAGGTTATTTACAATAATAACATATATTTATTTCATATGTTATAGTCATTCGATAACACACTTATGCATTTTCATGTTGATGCTTTCAACATTAGACGACATCTTTCATTCTTGTGTATTTCATCTTAACACACTCACCATACTACATTTGATGTTTGATTTGCGAATTGCAACATAAGTCATAATCACAACTCGTTCGTTGTGTTCGTGCAAATCACTATTCTTTATTTCCATTAAAATATGTATCTTTATTAATTTCAGTAAAATTTAAATCCATCCAAAATTTAAATATTATTTATTATTCATCATTTATTATCTTTAGATCAACTTGCTTATCTAAATAAGAAATAAACTTTATGTCATAGTCGATTATTTATAATAAAATATATTACACAACATATTTTAAACATATACAAGAATGATAGCTAAACATCAAATCTTAAAGTCTTTTTTCTTCAACACTTTCATCGTCTAGCAACATCATTGCAAATGACGTTGTCATATGGCATGTTTTGAGGTACTCCCTTAGTGGAACCCATGCATTCATTATGACATGTTATTTGTTTCATATTGACCATAAATTTTTAATAGACACAAAGTTGTTTAAAGAAAAACTATTCCTAAATATTCATAGCAACACTGTGTTTTTTTCACCAAAAAATCTTCTTAAGACTATTTATGGTTCAAGACATGATACTTCTCCTACGAGTATCAAACCATTTCAAAGACTCATGTTTTCTTCATTTAAAACACATTGTTAAGTTTTCAATTGTTTCGATTTTAGAATACATTTATTTGTATTTTTATTACAAAATCAAATCCATAAATTCTAATATAGTTTTATACAACAGTATCTTACATGCTTGTTAGAGAATATAACGATTACCAAATCCTTTAAGTAATTAGTTGATTATAATAGCTCATTAGAATTTAACATTTTACAAACGTTTCAAATTTTGGTTTATGATGAATCCATTTCAAACATACTCATTAGAAATAGTTGATTACAAAAATCATTTTAAAACTTATTGATTTATACAAAATAAATTGGTTCTTACCATGTTCGTTAGAAATGACTATCACCAATTAAAGTTGTTTTATGCTTATAAGTTTATATAATGGTTCTAGTATGCTTGTTAGAAATATACAATTACTAGAACCGTTATAAAGACTTTTGGTTTATAAAAATTAACCAGTTCTAATACACTTTTTAGAAAATAAAAGATTACACAAACCTTTTCTAAAGCTTTTCGGTTTATAAAATAATTTTTGTTCTAATATGCTTGTTAGAAGTACACAATTATTCGAACCATTATAAAGCCTTTTGGCTTATATAAAATAAATTGATTGTAACACACTTGTTAGAAAATAAACAATCAAAATCGTTATAAATCTTATTATGTTTATACAAAATAAACTAATTCTAACACACTTGTTAGAAAAAAAAATATCAAAATCGTTATAAACCTTAATGTGTTTATATAAAATAAACTATTCTAACACACTTGTCAAAAAATAAGCGATTACTAAAATAATTACAAAGATTATTATATTTATGCAAAATAAACTAATTCTAACACAATTGTTAGAAAATAAACGATTAACAAAATCGTTGTAAAGTTTAGTACTTTGCAATAAGTAATATTTTATAACACACTCATTATAAAATAAATAAATTTTTATACAAATACTTTCGTTTCTAACATGCTTGTTAGAAAACTTAAATCATTCAAACCAATATTATTTAACAAAAATAATAATTAACTCTAATATGTTCGTTAGAAAGTGTAAAGGTTTCATAACCTATTATTTTACCAAAAATTAATGTTGGCTTCTAGCACGCTCATTAGAAACTATATAGGTTTCAAAACTGATATTATTTAAAAAATAATAATAAACTCCTAATACGCACGTTAGAAGGAAAAATAAGTGTTCACAAACATTTTGTATGTGTCTAAAAATTCACATTTTTTCTAGTACGATTATTAGAAAATGAATGTTCAAAACATATTTTGAAACAAACCTAAAATTGTTCTTGGCTCGATTCACAATCAAAGCCAATGAACTCAAAACAATAAATCAAAACATATGTTTTGCAACATGATATTTGGATTAAAGATTGTACCACAATAACAAAATTCGACCAATTTGTGCTAAATATTTCCCAAAAATATTTACTAGGTTTTAACAAAAATCTAAATTTATATTTGACTTTCATGAACCCAAAATCTTTGATTATAAGGTTTTTAAGGAAAGTCTGTTTTAAAATTGCAGGAAGTGCGTTCACGTTTTTATTATAAAACAATAATAAATAATAAATAATAACAATACTCTCGTTATTCATAGAAAATCATCTAATACAATACTGATTACAAGAATAAGATAAAATAAAATAAAATATCTTACAAACTTGTATACCAAACTTGTTTTTATCCATGCATTCGTTGGGTAATCTAAGTAGTTTGTTTGACTACAACATGCTCTATGTTGAGTATTCAACCAAGCCTCTTGACGATGTTTGCAACAAAAATCTTTAGAGATAATTCTTGTATTAGACTCTAGTTTTCAACCTGTTAAGTCTTCCGCTTATTATTCATGGACATGGAGTAAACATGTTGATGATTATAGTTGACGCATATATTCAATGTGTTTCCCTTAAAGAAGATTTTGCGCCTCTTCTCAAGACGAACACGTCTGTCTCCCATGGTACAACAACTGAAACAATGTGTGTATTATCGGGATTAACCTGGTACCGGAAAATGATATCTTAAAAAAGAGCTTGAAGAGTTGCGGAAACTGAAAAATCTTCAAAACGTGGGGTAGATTGCATGTAGTATTCTTGGACCCAGAAACAAGACACATCTATTGTCTTGTATTTATATTATAAGATGGTGATTTCAAGAGTATTATCTTAAAACATACAATTAACACATGTAATTTGAAAAATCTTCATTTAATTGAGCAATATAAAAAGTCTTAATTTTAAATCTTATTAAACTTGGAAGTTATTCAAATAACTCATATTTCCAACACAAGGTACGAGGCTAAAAAATGATAGAAATGAGAGACCTCGAGACACTCCTAACTCTTTGCTATTAAAAAAAGTATGAACGTCAATATCTATCACGGCCCAAACACTATACTAAACTAATTATGTTTTGATATTTTTTTTTAATATTAGATACTTATTAAATGAGTTAACCCCAACATACTATGTTTAATATCAGCTAATCCTTTCTTAAATAAACATGAGTCATTTACCTCAAGAAAAAATTTGAAACATTTATTAGTTAACATTAATATATTACTTATAAAGTGTCAAATGCTGATTATTTTTAACACAAATTACTTTTATTTTATAATATTTTTTATTGACATGAAACTAGTTATGTGGTAAACCATCGGCTCTCCATAATACCCGACTATCAGAAAAAGCAGGTAAAGCATGGTGGTAAACAACCCAATCATGAGCGTCTAATCAAAATGGGAGTTAGTAGTAATGGAACATGAAATATTTAAGTTATTTGCCCTCTAAATATAGCTTCCTTATAGTTCGGTAAATTTATCATTTTTTATTCTTCAATGCAAACATGTGTGTATTTTCACTTGTGTCTAGTTAAACTAAACTAAAAATAGTATAAAGGAGGTGCAATAATCATTCCAAGATGATATGCACAACTTTATAATATTTGTGTTAGGTTTAGTATTAATATATCCCATGTAGTGTTCCCATGTTACATAATTATTGTGTTTGATAATTTAAGTAAATAAATAATATTATAAATATAAAAGGGAAAAAGAGGTGTGTTCATGAACCTAAATGTGGTGGCCTCACATTTTTATTTTAGAATCTATTCCATAATCATATTGACATAAGGGTGGATTAAGTCATTGTTTTCTAAACTCACAAGCTATGGACATTTAAATAATCTAAAATATAAACTTTATATTTAATTATTCATCACAATTATTAACTTGACTGTCTTCTCTTACAATCAAATCTTGTGTGGCCCCCATTTCTTATCTTCTTAATTAAATATTAATCATATATTAAAATGTCAATTTAAGTTTTAATTTTCTTGTTACTACGTCTAAATTGTTAGGGTGCTTTTAAGTTTATAAAATATTAACTTTTATATGTAACTTAATCCATTTGATTCGATTTATATAATACAATGTCACTGATTAAAATAAACGAGTTAGGTTATTATTATTTTTTTCTTTGGTTTTATAGGCCTAAAATGGTATATAAATAAGTGGAACTTCTATTATTCTAGCAAACATTTTTTAGTTTTAGTATATATGTATAAGAAAAATATTAATATAAGTTAAACTTGATTTTTAAATAATTAAAGTTACAGATTACATTAGTTATTTAAATAAAAATAATTAATTAATTAATTAGTGGGGCGGGGTGGGTGGATTACAGTGGAGGATCACATGGGAGGTGGGGTAAGGAGCCTTTTAATAGTCCATTAATGTTCTTATTTTAACGTTTAACGGTTTAACTGCCACGGCTTTTTTGTTCTTAACTCAATCCTATATTTAACAACAAAACTCTCGTGATTCTTTAGACAATAATAGTGAAGGTAAACAATTAAAGAACGTGAACAATTGCACAAATACATTTTTTTAAATAACTAACAAGAGCTTAGCTGCATGCCTCTTCATAGCCCAAATGGATCCTCGGACCCAACAAACCACGTGTTGCGACCACAGTCCGCTACCAACTCCCCTGTATCTAAAGCCCTGTTGTTAACGAGCGCTGAATCTAGCAAATACACCTGCTCCTTAGGAGAAAACATACTATGTGGTAAACCTCCTACTGACTGTTTTGGTTAGGATTTGAACCTATTAACTCACAAAGCCAAAGCTTTATGAGAATAATGGAGTGACAGTTAAGATACAAGCTCATTGACCAATTGGACGAATACATATCATTTACATAATGTGTGTGTATATGTAATAGGTTAAATCTCGAGCTAAATAAAAAGTTATATTAAAAAAAAACATGCGTATTGGATAATTTAAATAAACAATCATATTACATAGGTTAATAAAATATAACATAACGATTTAACGATTACAACTATTAACTTGTGAAAAGTACAAATTTTTTTCAAATAAATTTTAAAATATTTTTTCAACTGTGTCTTAATTTTTTTATGTAATCTAAAAATATTAATTATATTAAAGTATAATTTGCCCTTTAAATTTGTTATATAGTATAGTTAACTTTGAATTGCAGTTAATAATAATACATTTAAAAAATTACGAATTAAAACTTTGATTTTCTTTATATCACTCATTTTTTTATTATGTTATATTGTATTTTTACCATTCAAGTTATCTATTAATATAAAATATTTCAAAATTTTAAATATCACTCATAAAAAATATTATTATTATTTTTTTGAATAATTTGGCTAAATAATTTGAACTTGGTAATATTTTGGATTTTAATGAAAGCTTTTAAATTAAAAATAATTATATATAGAAACTTCATAATGAATTTACGTTAAATTATTTGGTTAATGGAATTTTTTTTAATTTTATTTGTCCATAATCTTTCATTCATTATTTATATCTATAATAAATGATAATTATATAGGAGAAAAAACGAGAAAACCAAAAAATAAATAAGATAAAACAATAACAATGGTCTCAAGTTATTTTTATTTATTAATATTAAGATACGATCTTCAAAACATAATAACATTCTTTTATCGTTATAACCCATAATAACCAACAAAATCAATTCAAATCTTTTTTTTTTTGTTTTGAAAATCATAATTACAAATGCATAACATTTTATTATTTTATATACATGTGTAAATACGCATGCGTTTGAGATTTTACATGAGTGTGACTTCTAAATTTTGCACCGACACTTAATACATAAGAAAACGATACACTATTATAAAATCAATGTATATTTTAGATACATATAAAAGAAGAATGTGTTTAAATATGTTTTAATAATTTTTGAAATGAAAACATTTATTTGGATTGATATAAACAAATTATCACTGATTATCATAATTAAAATGTGTCGAATGTGTTGGATCGGGTTATGCGCTTGCACAACACTTGAATAAAGCTTCTTCTTCCAAGTTGATAAACACGAAATACTCTATTACAGGATCTCAATCACACTTGACCACACAAGCAGAAAGAAAGTGTTAGTGCATATTTGTAATAGGTTGCTTGTCAAAACTGGTAAATTATAAAATGTTAGTAAGGTTTGGCTGAGGTTCGTCTGGCCCACGAACCTTAGCAGGTTCGGCGAACCTATCATCACTGATAGGTTTGGCGAAGCTATAACCTTGGGAGGTTCGGCGAACCTATTGGTTTGGCTGTGTAGGTTCGTCCAGCGAACCTCAAGGTTCGGCTGGTGAACCTAAGGATTCGGCAAGAGTAGGTTCGGCTGACAATCTGTATATATTGTAGGTTTGCCTGATTTTTTCATAACTTCAGAAAACCTCTGGAAATTATGTGTGTATTCTCTGTGTGAGAATTGTAATCAGTTCAGATTGATTAATGAATTGAAGATGATTATTGGAATGCTTGTTCTTCTTTGATTCTTATAGATCAAATATAGATTCCGCATATATTTGATTTTTCATAGGATTCCGTTATACGATCAAGATCATATTCAGCAGATCTATAGTGGTATCAGAGCTTTTGGTGGAGTTCTATACAAGAATTGTCAAAGAATTACAAGTATTTGAAGTTAGAAGTTGAAAAGATCAAGAAATGGATCAAAATTATAGTTTTCTTTGTGTTTGATTGCTGTTTTGAGTGTAATTTCATCATCAATTGCTGTGAAATATTACAATTAAGAGATTTGTGATGTTAATTTGAGGATTTTGAAGGATTTTCTTCAAATTTTGGAAGGTTTTCCCTCCAAAATTTTGAATTTTGAAGTACAGGTTCGTGAGCCGAACCTGTGAATAGCTGGAACAATAGGTTCGTTGTTATTGAGATTTTTCTGAGGTTCGTTGAAGGTTTTCTGCAAAGGTTCGTCTGTTCCAGGTTCGTTGAAGGTTTTCTGCAGAGGTTCGTCTGATCATGGTTCGTTTGTCTCAAGGTTCGTGAGATCAAGTTTGTTTCAAGGTTCGGTGCATCAGGTTCGTGACTTGAGGTTCGTGGCTTAAGGTTCGTTTAGATCAACGATTGGTGAAGGCTCGCCTGGTTGTTAGGTTCGTGAAGTGAATTTTTCATCAAAGGTTCGCTGATAAAAATTTGAAATCATGGCCGAGATGTATACTGTTGTAGCTAGTCAGAATTCTAAAATACATAGCATTCTGATTAGTGAAACTGAGGTTGGAAGTACAAACAAAGTTCCAAAGTTGCTTGATTTGACAGATTACGAGAACTGGAAAGGAAGGTTTGAAACACACTTAAATGTAACTGACACTAATCTTTGGGAGATGATATTGTCACCATATGAAAGACCTAGAGTGGTGGGAACAGATTTGTATCAAATCCTTGAGAGATTAGATGTTGATGAAAGAAAAAAAATACGATTTTGAGAAGAAAGCTTACTAGATGCTGAGCCAAGCAATCCCAAATCAGATACTTCATCAATTTGATGAACACAAAACCTCATATGGTTTGTGGAACGCTTTGAAAGCAATGATTGAAGGAAATACCAATCTTAAGAAGATGAAAGCCACTGATATACACAAAGAGTTTGAAAATTTCAACGTTATTGGCAATGAAAGTCTTGAATCATTGATAACAAGATACAAACATCTGTTGACTGAAGTTAGAAAGTGTGGAATCGAATATACTGAAGATGAAAAGATTGATTGCCTTGCAGATGCGTTGCCTGAAAAGTGGAATTCATTGGTGCTAATCTTGAGAGAAAATCTACCAGGAATGACGTTGGTAGAATTTATTCAAAAGCTAGAAGAGCAGGAGATGAAAGATAAGAGAAGAGCAAGGAGAGTGAATGTTACTCAAGATCCTTCTTTATATGGTGCATCAGTTGTTACACCACCTGTATCTTCAGCAAAGATTCAGACAACATTTGTTTCTAGTACTTCTGATAGTACTCCTGCATCTTCTGCATCTGCAAGTTCTAGTTCATCTTATTTTGGGAAAGAGAAGAAGACTGACTCAACAACACCTCCTATTCAGCTGAATACAACAAATCTGGGGAAAGTAACTGTAGAGGCTGTTTGGGATCATATGTCAATTTTGTCATGTGTAGTCAGTGCGTATGATGAACAAATTGCAGGAAATATTGGAAACTCTAATCTTACATTTGAAGATTATGAGCAAATTGATGATGACGAGATGGAGTTGATTGACACTCAATGGGCATTGGCAAGTGTGATCAGAAGAATCAATAGATATGAAAAGAAAACTGGGAAGAAATTCACTTTTGATCGAAACACCAAGTTTGTCTTTAATCCAAAGACTACTCAGTGTTATAACTGTGGTGAGTTAGGCCATTTTGCTAAAGAAGCAAGAATCCGAAGAAGCAAAGAAATTTAAACCCTTTCAAACCAAAGGAAGCTTATCAGAAGAAGAAAGAAAATTCTGAAGAGTCATCGAAGGCTTTAATGAGTCAAGCTGATGAAGGTTATGATTGGGGAAAGCAGTATGATGAGTTGATGGGTGCTTTTATGGCTTCTTTTGACGAAGACACAGGCAAAGGCAAAGAGAAGGTTGATGAGGTACATGATGATCTATTAGAGATCATTGATAAATTGAAAGAGATGAATGCTCAACTGACTGCTGAACTGGTATAGTGCACAGAAGCTAACAAGAAGCTAATTTCAAGAGAAAAAACCTTTGACAAAAAGATAATTGATTTAGGAAAAGAGAATGAAGAGTTGAAAATCAAAGTTTTACAAAATAATCATGCAGTTTCTGTGCATCTCGAATCAGTGCAAAAGCTGAAGGTTGAATTATCATCAGCAAAAGCAGAAGCTGAAATGAACAAGAGCAAGCTTGAAAATTATCAAAATTCTCAGTATGTCATTGATTACTTTGCTGCCATGCAAATATCATCGCATGATACTACTGGAATAGGTTTTCATGCTGTACCACCTCCTTCCAGCTACGTACCAAGACCACAAATTGATTTGAATTTGGAAGTTCATCATGTCTCTTTGGATGAACATCGGTCTGAACATGTCATTGAAATTGCTGGAGGATCATCATCTGATGAAAAAGTGTCTCTTGATAGTGATGCTCCCATTATTGAAGACATCACTGAATCAGAATATTCACCTGACATTTTGAGACAAAATTGTTATCAAGTTAAAACGGTTGATAAAAAGAGTCTGATGTCTCAGAAGTCAAAAGCTGAGATGAAACCAGTTGAGAAAGTGGTGATCAAACCAAAACTTGTTTCTAAACCAGTGATGAAACCTAAAACAATCACTACTCTCAAACCTATTGTGTATGTAAAGTCATCTACTACACATAAAGGAGAGTCTAGTGGTACTTTTCAAAAGCAAAATGTGTTTTCTAAAAAGGTTGACAAAGTGGATTTTTCTTTGATAAGTTTGGAGTTGGACATAAAGACAAATCAAATAATTTTCATAATAAAATGACTAATTCAAAGATAAAATCAACTGGTTTGAGAAACAAATTCTCATTTGCAAAGGTTGTTTCTAAACCTTTCAGTTCATCTAAGTACTATGATGAACCAAAACCAAAGAATCATCTGAAAGATAAAAAATGTTACCGTTGTGGTAAATTTGGTCATCTGATTGCTGATTGTGATTTGGATTTCAGTTCTACTGATTGTAGCAGCTTTAGGTCTTATTCACCAAGAGAAACACGAAAGTTTTTTACTTGTTGTGGAAAAGGACATATTTCTGCTAATTGTCCGAACAACAGAATCAGAAAGAGTTCAGATGATGAGAGTTGGGTGAATAAGTCAGGTGGAAGTCCTAGGAAAGTGAAACCTAGTGAGGAAGAAATGAGAGTTCTTAGGAAATTTGATGATGATTGTGTTTGGGTAAAAGAAAAAATTAATCAAAAGAAACGAGTTTTTGATAACAAAAGAAATGTGAAAAAGCTTGTTAAAATTGTGATATCATCTGATGATGATTCTTTTGACAAAGCATCTTCAAAATCAATTTCAAAACCATTTTTTAAGTCAAAATCATTTTGGAAATTGAAAAACATGTCAGGTGATCAAATTTCTGGGAAAAAGGATGATAACAGTGAAGATGGGTCTTCAAGCAGTTCATCACAACAGAATGGCAGGGGTCCATTCAAGGAGACTCGACGCCGAAATGGCGGGGGTCATCCCTTTTGATACTGATTGGTTTTAATTTATTGTGCAGGTGGCATCCATGGGCCATATCAATAGTCGCTGGATTGTTGATAGTGGATGTTCACGGCACATGAATGGAGAGTTGAATGTGTTGAGAGGTTTTAAATCAATGAAAGGAAGCTGTGTGAACTTTGCAGGAGACAAAGGTGGTCAAATTACTGGGTTGGGTAGTTTAACGAATGGTAAAGTTTCATTTGACAATGTTAATTACTGCAAAGAATTAACTAACAATTTGTTAAGAGTTTAGCAGGTTTGTGACAAAGAATATAAAGTGATGTTTGATAAAGACAAGTGTTATGTACTTAAGAAAGGATTTCAGATTCCTGAGGAGTGGATTCTAATGACTGCTGATCGAAGCAAGGATTTGTATGTACTTGACATGGCAAAGGCGGAGACGGTGAATAAAGTGGAGACATGTCTGGTGTCTAAAGAAACTGAGTAAGATACATGTTCTTGGCATAGACGGATGGAGCATATTCATATTAGGAAGATGAATCGTCTTGTACACAATCATTTAGTTGAGGGTGTACCGGTTAAACACTTTAAACTTCCTGATGTGTGTGTGTCATGCAAAAAGGGTTGGAGACTTTATATAAGTTGAGAGTAAGGCGTGTACGTTCAGATAATGGGACTGAGTTCAAGAATCATCAAATGGAAGAATTTTGTAATTCAAAGGGCATTCAACAGCAATTCAGTGCTCCATATGAACCCCAAATGAATGGTGTAGCTGAAAGAAAGAACAGAACGTTGATTGAGTCTGCAAGAACGATGCTCACTGATTCTAAACTCCCCATTGCATTTTGGAGTGAAGCTGTGGCTATAGCTTGTTTTACTCTTAACAGATTTTTGATTGTTAAAAGACACAATAAAACATGCTATGAATTGCTTCAAAATCGAAAGCCTAATTTGGAACACTTGGAACCTTTTAGGGCTCCTTGTACCATGCTTAAGAAAGATTCAAAATTCAACTATAAAGTTGAAGAGGCTTTCTTTCTTGGCTACAGTTTTCCCAACAAACGTGTGTTTAATAAACGTACGGGTGTTGTAGAATTATGGTATCATGTGGATGTTCAAATACATACACCTATACCAGACGTAAAAGGACCAAATTGGCTTTTTTGATTATGATAAATTGTTTGAGTCTTTTAATTTGTCTCCAAATGTTTCTGATGATGAAATAACTTTACAAATGTTATATGATTTGCAGAATTCTGAAGATCAAGGTATATCTCATCATGCTGAAGATAATAATAATAATCCACATGAGGAAGGCATTTCAGAAGTAATTAATGATGATTGGTCAACTGATGATGATCATGATGTTTTTGAAGATGCTATTTCTCATGATCAAGATATTGATCAGAATATTACAAATCTGGATCATAATGTGGAAGTCCCGCAAGTGCCTGTCACTAGAGTTCATGTAAATCATCCTGTTGATCAGATCATTGGAAATCCAGCTGCTGGAGTACAGACACGACATCAAGTTACAAATGAGGCGAGTTTGTATGTTGAGTTAGAAAGGACTCATGGAATTCAAGAGCTCTGGATGCATTCTGCATTTATTTCTCAGATTGAGCCAAAGAATGTTACTGAAGCGTTGTGTGAGCCTGCCTGGGTGGAGGCGATGCAAGAAGAGATGAATCAGTTCTAGAAATTGGGTGTTTGGCATCTAGTTGATTTGCCAAAAGGAGAGAAGAAAATTGGCACTAGATGGGTGTTAAGATGCAAACGAGATGATCGAGGCGTAATTGTTCGTAACAAAGCACGTTTAGTGATTCAAGGTTTCAAACATGTTGAAGGAATTGATTACGATGAAGTGTTTGCACCTGTTGCGAGGCTAGAAGCAATTAGACTTTTTCTTGCTTTTGCTGCTCACAAGAAATTTAAAGTTTTTCTTTGAAGGAAACAGTGTATGTTTGTCAGCCATCGGGTTTTGAAGATCCTATCCACCGGGATCAGGTTTACCTCTTGGACAAAGCACTGTATGGTCTTCATCAGGCTCCGTGTACCTGGTATGAGACCTTATCGACTCACCTTATTGAACACATGTTCAATAGGGGTCAGATTGACAAAACATTGTTTTATCGGGAAAAGGGCAAGGATATTATTCTTGTTCAGATCTATGTAGATGATATTATCTTTGGATCTACCAATGAAGAATTGTGTTTGGAGTTTAAAGAGGTGATGATTGAGAAATATGAAATGAGTGCAATGTCAGACATCAAGTTTTTCTTGGGTTTACAAATTGATCAAACTGATGATGGAATTTTCATTCATCAGACAAAATATATTCAAGTTGTGCTAAAACGGTTTAGCATGCTTGATTCAAACCGATTTCCACTCCCATTCAGCCTAATCACGTGATTGAGCCTGATATTAAGCGGGAGATAATTGATGCTACTTTGTATCGTGGAATGATTGGAAGTTTGATGTATATGACTGCCTCAATACCAGATATTGTATTTGCTACAAGTATCTGTGCTCGATATCAATCAAAACCTAAAGTGTCACATCTGATTGCAGTCAAAAGAATTCTTCGTTATCTGAAGGGTACACCAGACACCGGTCTGTGGTATCCTAAGGATGATAACTTTTCCTTCAATGCCTACAGTGACTCCGACTATGGACGATGTAAGACAGATGCGAAATCCAGAACTGGAGGTGCATAATTTTTGGGGGAGCGTTTAGTTTCTTGGCAGTGCAAAAAGCAAACATCTGTCGCTACTTCGACCTGTGAGGCTGAGTATGTAGTGGCTGCCAGTTGTCGTTCACAAGTTTTGTGGATTCAACAACAGATGAGTGTAACAACCGAAAATTTTGTAACCTTATAATAAACGTGCGAAATTTCGGCAACTGTTTATGTCCAAAATTTATATAAACGTTCGTAAAGTAATTATGATCCAAATGATATAAGCGTTAAAAATATTCGATATTGTACGGACACGTTATAGAGCCTATTAACAACGTGTAAAAATTATTGTGACCGTTTGGGTTCGAAATTTTTATTAACGTTCCCGAAGTAATTACGATCACATTAATATAAGCGGGACCGTTATATGATAAATTATGAACGACATATAAGCTCGTGAATATTAAAAATATGTGAGCAAAGTAGAAGGGGATTTTAAAAATAGAACCTCAAATTTCAAGGGCCCTAAGTGTAAAATTGCAAATAAATTCATAAAAATCTTATGTTGAAAGTCGGCAACTATTTTGTATACAAATATATATATATATATATATATATATATATATATATATATATATATATTAATTTAATCCAAAAATGTGATAAGCTTCAAAATAAAGAACTGATCAAGCCGAATCGAATGAACAACAAGTTTCATCAACTTCTGTGTGTTATGAGCAAATGATCAGACTGATTGATATTAACTACACACATCGTTAAGGTATGTGTTCATGATCCTCATCTCGTGTTAGTTTAGTCTTGATTGATTAAAGAGATCAACACCATGTTTAGATAGAGTTTTGGTTTTGTATGATGAACATGAACTTGATCCGGTTGGAACCCAATTTCATCTAGATAATGATCATGTTTTCTTGAGTTTTATGAGGATATAATATGTATGCGCTTTTGGTTGCCTTAAACTCATGTTATTATACAGTAAGTTTAGCAACGCCCTAAGACAAATTAATTAAATAAGAGAATACGCTTATCTAAGCCGAGCAAATAAGTAATTTTTAAGCATAACAAGATTGTAGAGATAAAAATGGTCAAAATGAGTGAAAGCGAAATTTTGAAATAAAGCTCCGAATGAAAGTTATGACATGCTTAAGTTTCGAGCGGTAATCGTAAATATGAGCATCTTCATGATAAGTATTATAAATTTATCTCAAGTTATTATTAATTGAGATAAATAACATTAAGTTTATAAAACTCTTCGGGTCGTTATAGCAAGCTAAATACTTGTATTTGAGATAACTATAACGTAGTCGTTGTGCTACCGGTTTGGAAACCCTGAAAAGTGGGTTTATATTATATGATAAG
The DNA here is from genome assembly GCA_009363875.1 of Mikania micrantha. Taxonomy (NCBI): domain Eukaryota; kingdom Viridiplantae; phylum Streptophyta; class Magnoliopsida; order Asterales; family Asteraceae; genus Mikania; species Mikania micrantha. The sequence goes on along the minus strand of SZYD01002108.1, from coordinate 6,306 downwards.
GTTATAATTATGATAAGATAATCCATATTAATATGATATCATTATGAACGTGAGAAAGTAAGGAAAGGAAGAAAGCTAGCAGATTGTGCCTTATTAAGCTCAGGTGAGTTCTTGGTAGCCCTATTTTAAATGTTTTATCATTTTGGGCTGTTATGCATGTTATAAAGTTATTTTATGAAAATGATTGTTTTACCTGACTACGGTCAGATAAAAGAATATGTTAAAGTAAAGAATGTTTTAAGTCTCGATCGCGGTTGAGAATGAAATGATTTTTAAAAGACTCGATCGAGGTCGAGTAGGAAATGTGGTTTTGAAGTCCCGGCTGCGGTTGGGCAGAAATTGAGCACTGCGGTGCGGTAAAGTGTTTATGTTTATGATGATTTAAATGATTTAAACCATGTTATGTATGAATGATGTATGTAAAGAAGTCTTGTACCGGTATGAGCTGCCAACTTCGGTTGGTAGGCATAGAGTCTTGTGGAAACACAAGCCTGTCGACTGTGTGTCGCCAGTTCAGTTAAAGAAGTCTTATGCATGCATGAGCTGCCAACTTCGGTTGGTAGGCATAGTGTCTTGTATTAATAAAAGCCTTTCGACTTCGGTCGTCAGTTCATGGTTATAGAGCCTTGTGCTGCACAAGCCTGTCTGACTTCGTGTCAGCAGTTGACGGCGAAGTTCCTTCACCGTATGAATGATGTTATGATGATATGTATGTTATGTAATTATGTTATGAGGACATGTATGCTATGTATTTGAATTATGTCATGTGATGACATGAATGAATAAGGATTTTTTTTAAGAAATGAACTTAGAACTCACCAGCATAAAGCTGACTTGTTTTACATGAATATCAGGTTGAATAGTTTGAGAAAGGAGACCAGGAGGGCTCATGCCATACGTTGAAGACTACCCTGGCATAGACTGGCTATATTATATAACTGTTAGAAGTGTGGGTTATGGGTTAATGTATGTTTAGTATCTGTATATTATTTTATGTTATCACCTTAATTTTCGCTGCTATAGTAATGTAATTATGGTTTAAGGACTATGGATTTGATGTTTTGCCAACCGAGGGGACTCCCGGGACTCGAGGCCTCTCAATGAGAGACTACGGTTTGAATTTTCTTACAACCCCAATTCATGTTGATAACGAGGTTGCTATTGCTATCACAAAGAATCCTGTGTATCATTCACGTTCTAAACACATTGAGGTTTCATTTCATACGCGATTGCTATGAGAAGAAACTTATTGATGTGGTGAAGATACATACAGATGAGCAACGAGCAGACCTTCTCACCAAGGCGTTTGATAAAAACCGTTTTGAGTATTTGCTCAAATTAAATGGCATAAGGATCATGGGTGAGGTAATTTCAAATCAGCTTTCTTCATAATCAATTTTTATTGAATTAACATAAGATATTTTAATTTTTTTGTTGTTTTGTGTTTTAGTTTTTAGGGGGAGAAAATTTTGAAAATCTCAAAAACATTTGAAAAATCAAAAACACAAAAACATTTAAAAAAAATTAAAATATGAGAAATTGATTCGACCAAGTGAGAAATGATAGCACATTGTTTGCAATTGGAAGCACATCTGTATCATACAAGAACTTAAACATAAAGAGTAGTTACAATTACTTAGTATGATATGTTGGTAGGTTTATAACTTAGTTAAAATAACATTAGACAAAATTTTGATATATGCTTTATGAAAAACATATGCTTAGAATACAGTACTTAGTTTTGTCCTGGATGAGTGGTGATTAATTTTACAAAATGTTTCTTGAACAAAAGTCAAGATACTAGTTTTGATCATGTGTTTATTTTTTCAAAAGAAATTCTGAATTTGTTTTTTCTTTTATTTTAGTTTAAAGCTGAAACATTCTCTGCGTATACTTACGTATCGACCTGATTGTTATAGCTTTAAACAATTCATATTTGTTTTCTTGGTTCTGATTAAGATTTGGACAATCTCTGCGTATATGAAAATATCGATCTGATTGTTAAAAGCTTAATCTTAAATTATTGTTTAGTTCATTTTCTAGATCATTTGAGTATACGAAAGTATCAACCTTGATTCTAAGATTTTGAACAAATTCAAATTGTTTTAAATTTTTTTAAAAGAAATTCTATTTTGTTTTTACATGATCAAGCTAATTAAAATTGAAGTAATTAATTTCAAGAACATTTGTGTTTAATTAGTTATTCACAAAACGGGGATATGTTCAAGTAAATGGATATTATAAGGTATTTGATGATTTTGTTTTTAATTGATATCTTAACTAAGTAATTAAACTAAAAGAGGTTTTATACTGACAATCATTTTTGAATTGTAATTTGCTGTTAATTATATTTATTAATTCAATCAGGTGTGTTGAAAATTGTAATACAATATGATCTCATGTCTGGATCTTTCTCAAACAAAAATATGTGTTTGTTTTGCTAGTTTATAGTTCATAGTTAGAGTTCTTAAAATTGTAGTTTGTTTGTTTGTTTTAAAAATTTTTAAAAATACAAAAAGATTTTGTTTTATCTGATGTTAAATCAATAATTTTTGATTATTTGTTTTGACTTTGAAACATTAAAACATTGATTTGTTTGAAATTTTAAATAAATTTGAATTTCAAAAGGTTTGTTTGAAGGTTCACCTGAAAGGTTTGTGAAGAGGTTCGTTGGACAGGTTTGTCCAATAGGTTCGTTCAATAGGTTTTGGACAGGTTCGTTAAATAGGTTTTGGACAGGTTCGCCTGAGAGGTTCGTTTGACAGGTTCGGTCAACATATTGGTCAAAGGTTCATGGAAAAAGGTTTGTCAACAGGTTCGTATAAAAACAGGTTCGCTTGATACGTTCGTCACTTTCATCAGAAGCTTTCACCGAACCTGCAACTGTGATTTTTGGATTTTGCGATTAAAGATCTCAGAAACATTTTGCCTGATTTCATTTGATTCGAAATTACATTTTGATCATTTATAGGTAAAAAATTTTGAATTTTGACCGGCTAAATCAGAAGATATGATTGGTTTTAGGATAGTTTAGTCGAACCTGTGTTGTTGAGTTAAATATGTTAAACTCTAATTTCTGAACAAAATGTTTTCATTAATATTGTTCATCAGTGTTTGGCGAACCTTGGGATATAAATTTTGTGATCTAATTCGTAGATTTGAAAATTTGATTTTGAAATGGATTTAGGTTCGTTGAAAGGACTTAGGTTCGCTAGAATCTTGAAGGTTCGTTTGAATTTAATAGGTCTGGGACGAACCTCTGAATATCATAACTGAACCTTTGTTGGTCAAGGTTCATTTGACCAAGAAGGTTCGTGTGACATAAAAGGTTCATTCATAAAAGGTTCGTTTAGTATAGGTTCGTTAAGTTCAGAGGTTTGTCTAAACAACAGGTTCGTCTAGGCTTAGGTTTGGCTCAGAGGGTTCGCTGGTTTCAACACTTAGAAATTTTTTTTGATTTTTTAATTTTTTTAAAAAATTTTGTTTTAATTTTGTTTTAATTTCTGATTGTAGAAATGGTGAACCTTACATTTGGGAATAAGCATAATCTTTGTGCGTATTTGGATCCTACTACCAAGAACGACAAAGATTTCAGGCCTATGATAGAGTTTCTAAGGCGTTCGAGGATTTATCATGCAATATCAAATTCTTGTCAGATCTATAGATCTCATGTACAAAGCTTCTGGGAATCAGCAAGGTTAATCACTGTAGATGAAGATTATGTGATTGAGGCGAATGTGCTTGGGCAAGCCATTCGAATTACTGAGGCTGATATTCGAAGGGTTCTACAATTCGGTGGAGAACCTGCTGGGATGACACTTATTCCAGAAAGATGTATAAAGGGCTGCTTTATGAGGATTCATTACTTTGGAGTGTACAGTGTGAATTCTATCAAGAAAGGAAAACTTCCTCTACAATACAAGCTTCTGGCTCATGTGTTGCTGCATTGTTTGAGTATGAGGAAGGGAACTTTTGATGAACTCAGAGATCAGATGAGGTCAGATATGGTGGCTTTGATATTGAACAAACCGTTCAATTTCTCAGCAATGATTTTCAGATACTTGTCTGACAATATCACTAAAGCAAAGGATAGATTCTACATGTATCCCAGATTTATCCAGATGCTTATTGATGAGAGGTTTCCTGAGCAGATGTTACCCAGAGATGCTTCTGATTTGCTTAAGCTCAAGCATATGACTGATTCAAGTCTTGGTCAGGTCAAGGTGTATCAGAAGAGCAGTGATGAGATTTTGACTAAAGATTTAGTATGTCATTGTGCTAGGGCCAACTATGTAGCTCCTGAAAATGATGCCTAGAGGCATGAAGAGTCAAGTTCTGAGAGTGAATTGATCAGTGACAATGATGATGACCAACAACAACCACCACCTCCTCCTCCTAGACAACAAACAAGGAAGTCACCAGCTAGATCTTCTCAATCACAGCCACAAAGTCAAGATCAAACTCAAGGGCCAAGTGTAACTCCTTCTACATTGGTTCCTCTTCAGGTTATATTTCCATATCAACAAGGAGAACAAAGGCAACAAGAAGATACTTCTTCTGTTCAAGTTGATGCTGATAATGTTGGAGGTGAAGATGAATTTGAAGAGTCTACAGATACTGAGTCTGAATTAGAGACTATTGTAAGAGGGAGTACTGTGATTGAAAGATTGAAGAAAGATCAGTTCAACAGGAAAGTCAAGAAGATAGAGAAGAAGCTGATCCTAGTTTTATAGTGGAAGAGCCTGAAACTTCAAGGCCAAAGAAAAAGAAGAGAATGGTAAAGATGCCTAAAAAGAAGAAGTCTAGGACTCCTAGGATCATTGTATCCTCACCAGTGATTACTTCTGCATACTTTACCTGCTTCTATTGTTGTTTCTACACCTGTTACTGTTGTGTCAACAGTTCAAGCAGAAGTTTCTACATCACCGGTTCACATGGAGACATATTCTTTTGTTCAAACTCCTGAGTTTGTGAATGTTGCTACCTTTGTTCCTTCTTTCATGGATGCTACAACAGTCACTGCATCATTTCAAGCAACAACAACTTTTCAAGATGCTTCTACTTCCAGAGGAGAGTCGTTATTTGAAGGTTTAGATGATTTGGACCTAAACTTCTCTATAGGTTATGATGACTCTGAGATCAGAAGAAGAATTTCTATTTTGTCAAAAGAGTTTGATCAGTATAAAATGGAAAAGGAGAAAGTAGTAGCTGATTAGCCTTCTTATTCAAACTCAGTGATGTTGATGTGATGAAAAGCAAATTTCTCAACTGTTGAAATGGATAGAAGAAGATGTTATTGAGAAGAAGATGTTAAATGACAGAATTCTTCTTTGGAGGCTTTGACTACTCAATAGAGAATTGACATTGATATGTTAAGAAAGAAAATCAAGAATTATTAAGAAAAAGTTTGATGATGTTGAAGTCAAGGATTCTCAAGCTGAAGATACTGGTGCTGAGCAAGTATATGTGAATATGATGATGATGAAGAGGAAGAGGAGAAGATTGACTATGAGGATTCTGATGTTGATGAACATCCAAGCTTGAACGCTTATGTTGATGATGAAGATGATGATGGTGATGTGACAGGAGCAGGTGGATCAGGCGGTTTGAATTCTACAACTGGTACTATAGTGGTTTACAATCCTTCCAAGATTTCTCTTGATGCTACTCCAGTTTCAGTTGTTTCTTCTGATAAGGCTAGAGATTGTAAAGATGTTGATGTTGAAGATTTATCTGATATTGAATATCCAAAGGAGATTATTGATTATTCTTGCCTACTTTACTTGATTTTTTTTAACAACATTCTGATATAGATTTGCAGAGAATGATTGTTTGAAAGATCTAGAGATAAAGACTTGGAGGAAGAGAGATTGCTGGTGGTTATTCAAGAAATGATTTCTATGATATGTTTGAAGTGGATTATGATCAAGTGTTTGATTGTGAACAAGATGATCACATAGAGTTATTTGATTTTGAGCAAGATGATCCAATGGATGAAATTTGTACAATTTGCAAACTCTGAAGAAGATTTTTGATCTTGAAGTTCAAGGAGGTGTACCAAAAACATCATTGGCTCAGATGAAAGAAAAGACTTACATGGAATTTGGAAGGAGAATCAAGATGAAAGCAAGTATATAGTTGATCACTTGTACATTTTTAAGCAAATGATTGAAGTCATAGAAGATAAAGTTCAGAAGAACAAGCTAAAAATTTACAAGATTCAAGATTGGATCTAAGTCAAGATGCAAAGAAGAATTGTTAGCTATGGTTACTTTCACAACATTCCGGGAAGCATAAATGATAAAG
>SZYD01002107.1:0-85930 GCA_009363875.1 Mikania micrantha | reverse complement strand
TGCGATTTTCGAGAATCCCTCGATGAATCGTCTGTAGTACCTGCCAATCCTAGGAATTGTCGCACCTCGGTTGGAGTCTTCGGTGCTTCCTTCTCTTCTTGATGGCCTCGATCATGCTGGGTCTACGTTTATATCCTTCTCATTAACTACGTGTCGAAGGAATTGGACTTCGCGAATCCAAAAATAACATTAGAAAAATTTCGCGTACAGTTGCTCGTTCTACAATAGTTCCAAGACAAGCCTTAGATGTTCAGCTTGTTTCCTCCTGATTCTTAGAGTAGATCAGGATATCGTCAATGAACACTATTACGAATTTATCAAGATAGGGCTTGCCCACTCTATTCATGAGATCCATGAATACGGCTGGTGCATTGGTCAGTCCGAAGGGCATGACTAGAAATTCCTAGTGTCCGAATCGGGTTCTAAAGGCACTCTAGGAATATCGTCTTCCTGTATCCACAATTTATGGTAACTTGATCTTAAATAGATCTTCGAATAGTAGCTTGACCTTGCAACTAGTCGAAAAAATTGTCTATTCGTGGTAACGGGTTATCGATTCTTGATCGTTACTTTGTTCAGCTCCCTGTAGTCGATACACATACGGAATGATCTGTCTTTCTTCTTCACAAACAAGACCGGTGCTCCCCACGGTGAGAAGCTCGATCGGATGAATCCTTTGTCTAACAACTCTCCTGCAACTGGTTAGACAGCTCTTGCATTTCTATTGTGCTAGTCGGTATGGAGCTTTAGCAATAGGTGATGCTCCTGAGGTGAGGTCTATCTGGAACTCGGTTTTTTTCGTTTTCGTTGGTAGTCCAGGTAGATCCTCGGGAATACTTCAAGAAAGTCGCAGACTACAGAGATGTCCTCATTCTTCTCTTCTCGATTGTTCAGTAATGAGGGCTAGTATAGCAGTGTACCCTTTCTGTAAGTACTTGCTCTCCTTCATGCAGGTCATGATGTTCAACGGTATCCCTCGTCGTTCTCCCTGAATTGAGATTTTTCTCCGCTTCGCAACATAACTCTTACGATCTTCTCACTGCACACGATCTCAAGCTTGTTTCGCGGATAGCCAGTCCATGCCAACGACCACATCGAAGCTCCTGAGAGTTACCGGCATCAGTGGATTGATTTCGAGATTGATCATCCACCACGAACATGATGCTCTCGAAAGATGTGTTGTGTCTCATTAGTATGTCGTCGGCTAAATTCTACGTACGGTACAGACAGTGATGTTGGGACACATTCGTTATTCTTGCAAGTATATTTATTTGCTAAATTCGCTAGATATAAAGCTCCTATCGGCACCGGTATCAAATAATATACTTGCATAGACATTATTTAAAAGAAACGTACCGGTCACGATGTTTGGTTCATCCTTGGCTGCACCTACTCGAGCCTTCTTCAATTGCGGGCAATTGCTCCGCATATGCCCCTGCTTCCCACACTCGTAACACCCCTTAATGGTGTTCTGGTTGTTGTTGTTCTGGCTGTGGTTGGGGTTGTTGTCGTTGTTGTTGTTGTTGGGTAGCTTGGTTCTGCAGTCCTTGCCATATGGCCATGTCGTCCACACTTCAGGCAACGGTACCTCTCATTGCCCGACGGTTACACAGAGGGTACTTCCCCTCGTACACATCCTTCCCTTTGTTTGTCGGGTTGGGTTGCAGCGAAAGCTCTTGCAGGTGCAGGTCTTGATTGTTGCTGGTGTGATGAATGAGACTGGTGTGACTGGGTTCCCACTTACGTTCGTGGTTCTCTTGAGGTTTCAGATGTTCACCTCGTTTGGGCAGCTTTCCCTTAGCCACGGCTTGGTCAGTAAGTTTGTGAGCCAGTCTGATTGTAGGTTGGATATAGGTCGGGTCAGAGGCTGTGACCATACTTTGAATTTGTTCAGGCAGCCCACTGATGAACTGCTCTATCTTCTTGTATTCGGGGTCACCATCCGCGGTCACAGTTTGCACAACTCATGGAATCGTGTACAGTACTGATCAATCTCCGAGCCCACCATCTTGTGAACCCAAAACTCCTCCTCCAGCTTTTTGATTTCATTTCTTGGGCAGTCTTCTTCCTGTAGCATCCTGGTGAAATCTTACCAGGTCATTGAGTTAGCACCGTCCAAACCCAGGGTCTGGACATGGGTATTCCACCATGTGAGGGTCGGTCCCTCAAGAGTACCGGTCGCATACTTGACCCGGTTTTCGTCAGCACATTCGCATATTAAGAAGACGAATTCCGCCTTCTCTATCCACTGGAGCATTCCAGCAGCTCCTTCAGTTCCTTTGAAGGTATGAGGATGACAGCTGAGGAAGGTTTTGAATGAGCACCCCTTGTTAGCGTTGCCTTGGGGTCCTGTTTGTCAGTAATCAATGTCGCGTGTTAGTGATCATGTTAGCTACACTATGTTAGTCGGGTTAAGCAAATGCTAGTATCATTGTTCGTTCCGCTACTCTCGCTATGTAGACGACTTGCCTCAAACTCGGCAATCGCCTTGTTGACCCGGCGGTCAACCATCATCTTAATGGTTGCCCCTCCAATTTGTCTTTTGTGTGCACGAGAGTGCATTCCCCTTCCGGCCATAATGCTAGTTCTATACGAAATAGACGTTGTGTTAGTAGTTAGTGATGTTAGATTTTGAGTTATATTGCATCATAAACAAAGTACACAATGATAAAATCAAAATATCATTTCATTAAGCAACATCTTTTGAGTACAATAGCTTTCGAAACAAAATACTACTAACATGATTCATATGAGCACATCCCGCTCATCTAGGCATACAAGAAAATAAACCATTGAAATCAGACAACATAACTAATCTGAAACGATTGTGGAGTGTGAATCTCCACTGTCCGCAGCCCGTCGTCCGGCTCCTCCTCGGGATCCTCCTCTGGATCCTCGTCGAAATCTCCCTCCCCCAGGTCCTCCGCCTCGAACTGAGGCTCCTCCTCGTGCTATGGCTCCACGATAAACTGCTCCAACCATGCATTTAGCATGGCGTCGCTGACCTGGATCATCGCAGTGTTCTCCCCAAACACGACCTCTACCGCCACCAGTCGTCCGTCATGCTCGTGCACTGCTGCAGCTATGGCTCCCTGCTGCTCCTCGAGCTGTCCGGTCCTGTCACGGATGTCTGTGACCACTACCGCCGTCTCGTCCTGCCGTCGGAACAAGTCCTTGGTCATACTGACCAAGCTGTCATGCACTCGGTCAGTATAAGCAAGCTCATCCTCTAGATGGTCCACACGTCCCTGGAGGTGCTGGTTATCCTCTCGGAGAGTCCTGACCTTATCATTCAGCTCATACAGCAGTCGGGACTCAAGAGTAAACCTCGAGAACAATACGGCGAATGCCCGCTCCATGGGCATGCCTAGTGGTGGTAGTGCGGGTCCGCTAAATGCATCTCCTATCAAAAGTAATCGTGGGACTCTCTCCTCCCTGACCCAGGTAGCAACGGTAGCGGGATACCAACCCCACGGTCCAGTGCTGCTCGATGGTCGAGCTCTCTTAGACTCCTGAGAGTCGGCTGGGCGTTTCCCCTGTTCTTCCCATCCTTGTTGTAGTTGTTGTTGTCCATCCTATAATCTTTGTTCAATAAGTAATAAATACCAACAATAACAACATATCATGTGCAATGTCTAAGTGTAATGTCTAGTATTAAGCAATGGCTAAAGTCTAAGTTTACTACTTGCAAACCTACTTCTCTATAACCAAGGCTCTGATACCAGTCTGTCACACCCCCACATTCCCACTTGTGGTGTCAGTCCACATGGGTGTGACATGGCCAGAATCACCGCTCATGGTCATATAGAAAAACTCTATATGCGTTTCAAAATACTATTTTTACCATCATGAAAGTTAACCAAAAATAGTTTGAACCGAAAATACAAGTGTTAATGCAGCGGAAAGTAATAAGTTCAAATTGCAGCGAAAGTAATTGTTAGACACTACATTGTTTTAATACATAACACAAATAAAATTGTTTGTTTCAAAAGACACGATAATAAATGCAGGAAATCCTATGCTCATTCCTGAAGTGCATTCCTATTCCATGTGCAGCTAATTACCTGAGAATACATGTTTACGAAAAAGTGTCAACACATAGGTTGATGAGTTCACAGATTTTGATATACATAGATAATAATCTGAAATCATGTGTCATGTTGTTTATCAAATGTTAGTCCCGAGCCCTAGGCTCCAAGTGTCAGTGCGTCACTACCGAACTAGACTTATTAGTCCTTGCCTACGCCATGTCTCGTAATAACAATGGCAAGATAGGACGACATTTCACGTGTCCCGACCTCCAGCCACTATTGTGCCACGTGGGGTTCGTCACACCCTAACAGATCTATTCAAACTCACCTCGTTGTTTGTACATTAACGGTAAGATTTTGCGAGGGCTTGTTACGATTTCAACACTTATGTTTGTACAAGTAAGAAATGTTTGACTCGAGTCAACAAGTATTCTCCCCTATTTGAAAAGTTTGTAAAAGAGTTAAAGAGGGCCATAAACTCACCTTAGTGAATTCAGAGGGTGCGTAAGCTCCTGCTTCGTATGTGTGTCGGTCACCGGCTACCTATATCGTATAGCTTACCTGAGTTCGTGTAAGTGTTCGTGTTCTTGTTCGTGTTCGTGCTCAAGTTTGTGCTCAACAACCCTCGGTTGTTATGTTAGTCCATGTTGGTCCACATTGACCATGCTTGTCGTGTTTGATCGTGTTTGACCATGTTTGACCGTGTCAAGTCAACGACCCGTTAGTGAACCGTGTGTTGGTTGTAACTCGTGTAACATTCGTGATCATGCTCATTTTGTGTAAAACACGTAATTCGTGGTTATGGACAACTTACTATTTATCGTAAGTTTCCATTTTTAGCAAGTTCCACAACAATTATCGTTTTAAAAAATCTAGCATGCTCGTTAGTCCTAAATGATCATGTTAACACATAGCACGTTATCATACGCGATCAAATAAACACATAGCTTGTTTTTAGTCGTTAAAGTTTCCTAAAGTGGCAAGTTTCTAGTTTTAGCATGTTCATCAACAAAATCACATACTTATTACCCAATATTCATATTACATCATGTTAAGCCGTTTAGCATGTACAAATCATATCTAGCATCACTAAATCAAGTTTTCGCAAAATAAAGTTACTAAAAATAGAACTACGAAAAATACTCATGTGATGATCATTCTAACCATTTCTAATCCATTTTCATACCAAGTATCATCAAAATATATCATAAATCACCATTTAAACATGCTCATTTAGCATAAATCACCATTTAGCAAGATTTAGTTTATAAAAGTTACTATATATAGTAACTAGGTCTAAAATGACCACAAATCAATCTCAAATCAATTTCTAATGCTACATATCATCATATTATCGTACCAATGATATTTCTATTCACATGCATGCTCATATCTTCACCCGTATTACCATGTTGTAACATAAAAGTTACTATAAATAACAAGTTCATCAAATAACCAATTTTTGACCGTTTTAATGATAACAATCATGTAATACATCACCAACATCATCAATAGTCATATAACAATACCCAAAATTATCTAAAATCCTTTAGATCATGCATGCATGTAAGTATAATATCATCTATGATCAAGTTATGCATAATGACATATCTACTACATCATGGATCATCATAAAAAGCCATTAAATCATTTTAGATCATCATTATCTATAATAATATCATCAAACCCATATTCGAATCATCAAAATTTCGTGCATGTGATGCTAGAGTGTGTGCATGTGGGTTTTATGCATTGCATGTGGGTTTTCGAGTGTTGAATGTGCACAATAGCCATGGCGTTACCTCCTAAAGCTCCAAGAATGCATGGATGATGGGTCAAGCAGCTCCCAAGCCTCCTGGATCGTCGGGTTTGGCAGAATCAACAAGTTGGTGGTGGTGCTCAAGCTCCAACTCTATTCCTCTTCAAGTTCCCTTTGAGTTCTAAGCTTCAAAGCTCCAATTTAGACTTCAATGGCTTCTAGAGGGGAGTTGCAGAGAGTTCTAGAGGTGATAAGGCCGAAAGTTGGAGTGTGAGCTTGAATATAATGAGTGCTAGTAGTGTAGAAATGATTTTGTCTTGGATTTAACAAAGATTTGTCGTCTGGGCAGCTTCGCGTACCGCCAAGACTGTCAAAAAGGTGCTCGGCGTACCGCGGCGGATTTCGGGATTGAAATCCCCAGTCCATCCTTCGCGTACCGCCGAGACCCACTCCGGGGTCCTTGGCATACGAGAAGGATCCCGGTTGAGCCCAATTTCTACCATTTTCGATGGTTTGGCTCGTTTTCGACGTTTTCTCGCTTATGGAATATTGTTCGGCATTGTTTGAACTCTTAAGTTCAATGATCGAGCGTTTCGTGATGTTTCTAGTGTTTAGTTACACCATGAGTTAGACGTTCTCCAACATTCGTATTTTCTTAGACACGTGTGTGCGTGTTGCGATAATTCAACGAATTATCTTGTTTGTACCAGTGTTTGCAATGTAATGCCACGTGTTACACTAAACTAAACTAATTCTAGTGCCACGTATACAATTATCAATTAAATAAATATTTAATTAAAACGGGAACTGACCTGGATTTTAAGGGGTGTCACACACAACTACTAGGATTCCCATACATTCATTAGCGGCCAGTTTTCCTGAATGGAAGTTTCGTTTTGAAAAATATATCAGTACCAAAGAGCCGAAACTTTGGAGGTGATATTGGGAGGAAAGCGAAAAATCACTTCTAAGGATCTAGAAGGAAGTGAGTTGATTAAGGATCCTGCAGACTACACTGAAGAGGACTTTCAGATTATTGAGTAAGATGAGCACAACCAAATTTTATATACAGACGAAAAGCACTTTCAGAGAAAGCACTAGATGTTCGACATATTTTCAGAATCTCATGCATATTTAAAGTGTCTTAAGGTTTCTAAGATAGTCAAATAGGCAATACACTCTTCCAAGTAGTGTTTTAAAGAAATTAAATGTGGCTGACATGTTCACAAAACCTGTGAGCATCTCAACCTTCAATGTGCTTGTGGATTTGCTGAAAATGATTGGTTTTGAAGACTGATCACTGATCACTTGGTCAGATGCTTAATGAAAGGGAGAGTCTTTGTTTACATATATTTTGAATTTCTTTTAATAAATATTTACATACCATTAATAAATTAAGGGGGAGAAATATGTCAAAGAAATTTAAGGTTTGACTATCACTAGGTGTTGGGAATTGATATAAACTTTCGTGATAAAGGGTCAGTTAATAATTCTGTAAAGTGCTATATCTGAAAGAACTATGGTTGAAATGATATGCTGGTAGGCTCGCTTAACTGAATTGACTGATATATCTTGTGCTTAACTAAAGAAATTGTGTGTTATTTTGTGGAAATATCACTACTTGGAAGAGTGTATTGCCTATTTGAATGTGTTAGAAATCTTAATACACTTTTAATATGCATGAGATTCTGAAAATATGTCAAACATCGAGTGCTTTTTCTGAAAGCACTTTTCGTCTGTATATAAAATTTGATGTGCTCATGGATGTCTTCTCTCTGTTCTGTTTCTGCAGAGACCTGAGAAGTGTAACTCTCTTTGTTCAGTTTACACGAAGACCTGAGATGTAACTTGCATACATGAGGATATGCTACGAATCTGGATCCGCTAAACACCAATAAAAGATGCCACAGAGCACAATCATGCAAAAAGCATGCTTAAAAGAGACCCTGTAGAGTCCAAAACCCAAATTCCAATGTATATTAAGCCTTGTATATTAAAATCTATGATCCATTCTTGGATCTCCCTTTTTCAAAATTCTCAGACAAATAATCAGGTTCAGATGCATTTTAAATTTGTAATAAGAAGTCTTTGGCATGATAGGATGCACCATAGGTATCTAGGATTTAGTGTGATTCGCTCACAACACACCAAAGGTACCACAACATGATAAATATGCATGAATAGAAAGGCAAAAAGGTTTTAAGATTGGGCTTAAACGGACAATATACCGGCAATCATGATATTTAGTTCATAAGGGTTAGTATTAAAAGGAATTCTTTGACTGACTTCAGAACAATTTGATTCCAAATAATGTGTACTTGATCTGACCGGTTTAGTTAATTCAAAATTCAAAAGGATTTTGACTTTGGGCTGGTTAATGGGCCTCATGTGGGAAAATTGTAATAGAGGTGAAAAACAGTTAAAATATTTAACCTAGCCGTTTTCGAGTTCATTGACCACGTTTTCGAGTGTGTTGAAAATTTGCATCTTTGATTTCTGTATCTGTCTTCACAATCATCTTCATCTTCATCGGTTCTAATCATCTCTACAAGGTATTTGCAGGTTTTGGTTCAGAAGTTCATAGAATGACTGAAAATTCGAACTCAAGATTTTGGGATTTTTTTCAAAAATCAAAAATGGCTGTTGGAACTTTGTAAATCTTGAACAGAACATATTTTTGATTATGTTATAGCTAAAATCGACTATGAAATTTGATAGTTCTGGATCAAGAAACGATTAATTTTCGTCTGAATAGTTTTCAAATTCGTTTTAGGGAGATGAAGCATTCTCGAGTTTCAAACTCGAGAAAAACAAGGGAATTCGAGAATGGGGGTTAAAGGAAAAGAAAATTCGAGAAACATGAAGAACCATTCGAGAAAGAAAATAAAACTCAAGAATCCGATGATTTTCTGATTTTAACTTAAAATTCGAGAATAATTTTTTAAAGCAAACTCTAGAATGATTATAAAACTCGAAAACCAGTTGTTTAAGTGTTCTTCAAAATTCGAAAAAGATTCCTCATTTAAAACTCAATACAAATTTCTGATTAAGATTGATAAATCAGCTTCTAACTTTATTTTCGTTGATGTGTTTTGACCTATTGCAGGTTAAAATGGCACAACCAACTCAAATCTTATGGAAGGACAACCACAATTTTGCACTACTATTGGCCACTCCACCAGAGAGCCAGAGACAGTTTGCTTCAGCTATTCATCGATTCGAAACCTGCAAGATCTCACATGCTCTAAGAATGAATCCAGTTATTCACGAGAATTTAATCGAAGAATTTTGGTTATCTGCATCAGTGGATAAGCAAGGAGATAATGGAAAGGGAATAGCTAGAGCTAAAGTTCAAAATACAGAAATTGTGATCTCTAAAAAGGTGATTAGAGAAGTTATGGCATTTACTGATAAGCATGCTGATCCTGTAGTGCTTGAGAAAGGATTTATTGAAAATGTGTAGAGATGCGTTATGAAGGAACTTATCCTATGCTGCAAAAGAAACTGTTGGTTCGATACTAGAGATACATTGCTCATATGTTCATGATTTGTATGAGTGGGAACAAGGGAACCTTTGATATGTTGAACAAGGAGAAATCATCTGCTTTTATTGCCCTTGCCATGAATTGGGACTACAACTTCTCGAAATTCATTCTTAATGAGATGAAGGGAAATGTGAAAGGGATTAAATGATCTGATGAGAGATTTTTAGGTTTGCTGAGAGGAGTTGTGACCAGAGACTTGAAGCTTCTGAATGAATCTACTTTTCCATTAATGATGCAAAACAGAGGTGGAAAGTATAAGTTTGAAGGATTACATCCTTTGAAGAAATTTGGTCAATTTTCTGAAATTGAAGATGTTAATGCTGCTGAGGAAGTTATTACTCCAAATGTTGTGGTTGAGGAAGAACATCATGTTGAAACTGCTGGTTCAAAATCTTCAGATGATGATGTATATTTTGTTAAAAACTGCCTGAGCATGAAGAAGTAGTGACTGAGGAGGGTATTGATATGGAATTTGATTTTGAAACTAGGACACAAAAGTTAGAGACTGAAGCATTTGAGGTGGTAAATTTGTTGACTGCTGAGTATCTTACTGCATTGATTTCTTTTGTTCAAAAGAATGCGGGAAATCCTCCTTATGCACCTTCTTTTACTAAATAAGAGCAGCCATTGGATATGGATGCTAAATTGGTTCCATTAAAAAAGAGAAGAAGAGGCCCTAGGCCAGGGGTTGTTGTTAGTGATCCAGAAATTGTTAGTGAACTGACTGTTCAAACACAGACCACCACAATCGAATCAATCGAACCATCACCAAAATTCATAGAATCAGCTGCTGGATCATCCTCACATGTAGAAGACATTGATTATGATGCTTTTCTGACAGTAGATCAAGCAATTAGAGCTGATAAAGGGAAAATTGTTTTGCCTGAAGATGAACCCATTGATGTCGTGAAGTTACAGAATAGAGTGTTTGAATTAGAGCAAGAATCTTTATCTCATACATTTTTGATAAAGGAGCTGAGAACTGATAATGAAGCTAAAGATAAGACGATCAAGTCACTTGAAACTAATATGGGACATCTGTCAGCAGTAGTATATGATCTAGAGAAAAAATTACAGGACAAGTTTAAAGGAGAGTTTGTTGATGACTCAAGCCCATCTTCCACTTCTGAACCCACACCTGAAGCCAGTCAAGCTGAATTTGCTAACCTTACAAGCAGTTGTGAAGAAGGTTAAGAAAATACTTTGCTGGTGATACTGGATTCAAAGTAAGTATAGCAAAATCAAGGGAGCTTATGTTGATCACAGACGGAACCATTCAAGAAGGTAAAGATGTTGTCAAATTTAAACCTACTAGGTTTGTTATTGATGTGGAAGATAGTGGGTTTAATTATGAAGGAGACGGGTCTGGGGATTGTTTGTTGTGGTTGTTATGAAGTAATAGAGATGTGGTGGCTCAGAAGAAAATTGACAAAGCGTATAGAATATTACGATCATCCTTCTTCATTCAAATCATTGACAGGTGTAGACATGATTGAGATGGCCAGAAAAAGATTTTTCAATCCTAGCAAGAGCAGAAGTGGAGAGAATTTCTTTAATTCTCTACAGCAGCATCTTAAAAAAGGATTTTTTTGATATAACTCTTGCTAAATCTGTAAAATAAAGAAACGAACCAATTCTCTTGGAAACCTGATTGATGTTGATGCCTATGAGGTTAAATGGCCAGCTACCGAATGGATGAAGAAGGTTCCGATTCTTCCAGATCTACCCGTAGGAGCTTTCAAAAATTTCAAGTTCTGGCTTTTAATGAACAAACGTATGGAGTAATCATTAACTGTGGGGATGTTGAGTATTATTTTTATGATCTGATTGATCTAATGTGCTTAAGTGAGAAAGATGTCAAATTCTTGAATAGTCAAGAGATGAAAGTGGATCAAGATCATTTGGTAGATGCTTTGGAGTTTGTTGAATATGTTAGAGAAATTGTGAAAAATGAGGCTTGGTCTGGAGCTAAAGGAAATATTTCTACTTTGATGTTTAAGTCTAGAGAATCTGGTGTGTCTGAACAAAAAAAGTAAGCTAGGGAAACACAAAACTAGGGGAGATTGTTGGGTTATAAAATGAGTTTTGGTGTTTCTCGTATTCAAGATGGTGTTTCTTGAGTTGTATATATTTCTCGAGTCTTGATTTAATTAGATCTCGAGGTCTTGTTTTGGTGTTCACGTTTATTAGTTTGGTTTAATGTGGTAGTGGGCTGAAAGTCTAGTTTGTGTAAGTGTAATATATAAACCCGAATTTTAGTGTCAGTAAAGAGAGTTCATGAGTATAGGTTTTTGAAATTCTATTGTGTTTTTTGTGTGCTCCACAGATCATTGTACCCGTCGGTTCTAAAAGCCGAGTGCAATCAATACAATTAATTGTTTTATTCATCTTTTGATTCTTAATTGTTATTGTTCTTGTTCTTGCACACACGTCATATCATTCCGCACTCTCACGTGTGATTTGATTGTGACAATTGCGTTTGATGATTACGTGAGCATCGACTCAAAGCACATATCATCATGCTTAAAATTCACATTGATTTAGCAATTGTGATTATTACAAGTTGAAAGTATGCGAGGAATTGTGAACATGGGAGAAAACCGTGCGCGAAATGGAGTTCTGGATTCTCCGGAATCGCAAAACGAAGAAAATACCAAAATATCGAAATCAGAAGACCCGCGCGCTACGCCTAGACCCAGACGGCCACGCTAGGCGATGCGTGCTAGACTAAAAATATCTGGAATTCTTCATCAGCGCGCTACGCCTAGTTCCATGTTTCCACGATAGGCGATGCGCGCGGGACTAGAAAGATCTGAGGCTGATGCAGTTAAATTCAAATAAGTACATTTAGCACCAAAAGGCTCCAGATAAAAAAGATTGGGCTTTTTTCCTTTAAGCAATTGATAGCATGTCTTTCCTTGCTTTTTGATAGCTAGAACATGGTTTAATGTATAATATGTTGTGTTAATTGCTTCTGCCCAAAAAGTAATCGGAAGATGAGAATCAGCAACCATCGTTCTCGCCGTCTCAATTAATGTCCAATTCTTTCTTTCTGCAACACCATTTTGTTGAGGTTGTGTAGTAATCCCCTTTTGAATGCATAACAGCTCCAAATTATGATTCATAAACTCTGTTACATTGTCACTCCTTAGAAATTTGATCTTTCTGGTATACTCATTCTCCAACTTGATAATTAGATTCTTCAAAATCTCCGTTGTTTCTCCTTTGGATGCTAAAAAGAAAACCCACGAAAATCTAGAAAAATCATAGGTGACTACCAAAAAAAAAAAGATCTTCCACCAACACTTTTAACAGACATTGGACCAAACAGATCCATATGTAACATTTCTAGAGGAGTATTGATGGAATTTTCCATTTTAGGTCTGTGTGATTGTCGACGTTGTTTCCCCTTTTGACAGGAGTTACAATGATCAAACATGACAAATGATTGAGATGGGACACCTTCAACAAGGTAATTTCTAACCAAAACCTTGTCCCATTCTTCTATGCCAAGAAATGGAATCCTAGCCTTTGAAAAGAAACAAGTATTATGAGATGACGAAGAAACACATGACATATCTAATTGATATGTGTTATTTTGTCTTGGAGTTGACACCACAATCCAATCTTCAGGGATAATAACACCAGGCTTCAGAATATAACAAGCTTTGTTGTCAAATATCATAGAATAGTATTTGTCACAAACTTGTGAAACACTTAACAAATTATGTTTAAGTTGTTTCACATAGCTAACATACTCAAAACTTATCTAATCATTTGACAACGCACCCTCTTTAGTAATATATCCTCCAATATTGCCAGCAAATTTGATATATCCTCCATTTGTTCTTTTTACTTTTGTCAGTAACTCCAGGTTTCCAGTCATGTGCCTTGAACAACCATTGCTGATATACCAAATGTTCACTTGAGCAGATAACAATGGTTCTTGCACATGTATCATATCAGTCAATGAGAAACTAGAAGCCATGTCTTAGTCATATGACTTCTGTCATGGACTTGAGAAACTTTTGATGTACAAGAATCAAGACAAACAGTTGAATGAATTGAGACCTTTGTTTTAACAGTCCAAACCAGTTGTAAGGAATGGTCTCATTTTGATGTTTGACTATTGGTTTGAAATGTTTATCCAATTTCTTTAGAAAAACTTTTGGTTTAAAAGAATTAGTCAGTTTAGATTTTCCAAATATTGTTTTTGGTTTGAAAACCAATGATGTAACATTTTTCTTTTCCACAATAGGAAAAGAATGAACAGACTTCACTTGCTTAGCATGGTGTTTATATGTTGATGTATGTACAGTCAAGGCTGTAGTGAGAAAATCAATCAGCTTTATCGGCTTTGTAGGTTGCTTCTTCCTACTCTTCTCTGTGTGTGTAACCAATGGCTGACTATCACCCTTGTGTAGACTTACTCCCTGAATCTTAGACTGTGAAATAGACTCCTTTGGTCGTGCAGCTAAAAATCCATTGTTACCTAAGTGATTGTGCTTAAAACTTTTACCACTGTGAATAACTTGATTCATCAGTGAAAAAGTTTGAGGAGGAGGAGTTTGTAATGAGGACTTTGAAGTTTTAACACTTATGAATTCAGCATTAGACTAACTTGTCAACCTCTTCATTAAGTGTCTTTCATTTAACAAAATTATGTTTATATTTGTTTGCCCAAACATTATCAATTACCTAATATGGTTTTTTAAAAAAAATTTCATTAGGTTTTTTTGCAAATTTTATCAACCAAAGTGGATTTTACCAAGTTTAAAGGTTTAGCATCATCACAAAAAATTTCATCTTGTCCTTTGATGGTGTAATAGATAATGTTACTTGGTTCAGTAAGTAAACATCTGTCTCGAGGAATATCATATTCCTTGATAACAGATTCATGACTAATGTCAACATCTTCAATTAATACCACATCTAATCATTATTAATATCAATTGAATTGTTTACAACAGTTTCCTTAGTGGAATTACAATCTAAACCAGAAACATTCCTATACTTTCCTTGATCATCACAAATTGTCTCCTTCATCACTTGAAACTCAACATCTGTTCCTGTATTTTTAGTACTCAAAGAAGTAGAAAAGTTACATACATCATTTGAACATAAATCTACATTCTTAGAAGCTTTGACAACATAAGGAACAACACTTGGCTTATGAGGTAATTTTCCATAGAGATGATTAGCTGGAGGAGGAACTGCATTGTAACATATCCCTTGGGTACCCTTATGTGGAACATGATTAGCCAATATATACTCAAAAGTTTGTTGAGAACTACGCAAACACTCAGTGACTTGGCATTTTCTGTTTTTCTCATTTTTGTTTTCAATTACTTGTTTAATAGTATCATCTTGATCTGCCAATTTTAAATTTAAGGATTTAACATTTGTACTATATTCTTATAATTTATTTTAATAAAGCTTTTCATTTGTCAGATATTGTATAGCATTTTCTTCAAGACAAATGATATCATCAACCAACAATTGATTTTGCTTAGCAATCATGTCTAGTTTGGCTGCATAAGCACAACATTTCAAGAAATTAGGTTTAACATTAATTGACTTGAATGATGAAGAATCATCCTTCTTATCATTTAAATGTGCTATGAAAGCAACATGTGATTCTTCATTGATTTGGACTTCTTCAGTGTATGTAGATCAATCAGCTACAAATTGTTCTTCGACCAACAAATCTTTGTCTTTGTTTGGAACTGTAGTCTTTGAACTCGAAGCACCAGTTAAAGGTCCAAAAACAACTTTCCTTGATTCAAAATTTTCAAATTTACCAAAAGATTCAAATCTGGCATTGTTTCTTCAGGAAGTTCACATTCTCTAACAAAATGACCAAGATTTCCACAATTATAACATTAGACTTTCTGCTTTGAAAAGCCAAGTTTCTTCTTAGAATTTCCAGAAATATCTAGCCTGCCAGTCCTTTGTAGAAACCTCCTTGCTCTTCTTGTCAACATAGCCATCTGCCATTGTATATCCATTTCCTCAAGATCATCTAGATCCAGCTGATCCATAGCCTCATCAGTCAACCTTGTGCATCATCAAGCACTAATGAATCATAGGCATTAACAAAATGCATAAAAAATGCAAGATGTTCCTAAGGAATCTTCACATTAATGGTCTTTGATCTGGTAATTGATGTCTTCTCTTTGGAATTTGCAGAAGTAAAACTTACTTCTGTTGAGTCATCAACAACAACAGAAACTTCACCATCTTCGGTACTTGATAAAAATGCAACTGAACCTAAAGCTGTAGATGAAGTAGCTGCTGGCTTCATATACAGACCTGGATTTTGAGTAGAAAATTTATTACCAGCCTTCTTCTTTTACATATCAAGATCAAAAGATTAAAGCTTTGAAATTAGCACATCCAACTCTATGGTCTCTAAATCAGTATTCTCTCTCATGATCATTACATAGGTTTCCCATGAAGATGAGAGAGCATCACGTAATTTATCATTTTGTTCCTCGAAAGGAACTTCATGATCAAGATTACTTAGCTCACCGAGCAGCAAAGTATATCTAGTAATGAGTTCATCAAAAGTTTCATTGTCAAGACACTTAAAAACTTCTAGCTGCTTTTTAAGAAGAGTCCTTTTACTTCTCTTCAATTGGTCACTACCTTCACATTGCTAGGCCAAAGCATCCCATAAAGCTTTTGATATTTTGTGAGATTTAAATGACTGAAAAATATCTTTAGGTAATGCCATTGTTAGTAGAGCATAAAACTTTTTCTCATCTTCTGTTAATCTGAAAACATTCTTGTATACCCCATTCAGTTGAGGTTGCTCATAACCCTCAACTAATGGAATCATCAAACTTGGATTGACAATTGATAGAAAAGATTCAAACCGAGCACTCCAAGAAAAATACCCACTTAAAGAAACAAGTTTTGGAGGCTTTGTCATAGTTCCAGCCTCATTGTCACTTAACAATGTTGACAAAGAAGAAATATTTGCCATTTGAACAACATTTGATCAAACACTTAGAAAAATTTCAATTCCATCTGTCGATACTGATAATATCGACGATCTCAGTATCGATACTAATAATATCGATGATCAAAGTATCGATACTTATAGTATCGATTAGTAACAAACTTAACAAACTTCGACACTGCTAGTATCGACGAAATAACTGCTTTTGTCGATACTAGTATTCTAGTTCAATTTTCACATTTTGCAAATGTTTGAGTAGTTCAAATTTCCTTCTAATATCTTTAATCAAAATGATTCATTTTGACCGATCAAAATTAAAGAATTTGATTGAAATCTCAATAAAATCGTTGAAATCCTTATTGTTCACTCAAATTGATATCATAACCGAGCACGATAGCTCTGATATCACTTGTAGGTCCTGTAACTTGATAGAATCTAATGATATCAATCAAAAATAATTAAATGTGTAGAATACAATTCCAAAGATTGAGTGAAACGGATGAAATATGAAGATAAAATCATATAATCGTTCTTGTATTAATATTTAGAGTGATCAAGTACAAGAAACTAGAATGAAATTTTTCCAAAAGTCTGCAAATAAGTTTGACAAATGAACTATTTATACACACAACATTCGGTACCATCGATACTAATAGTATCGATGATATCCATACTACTACTATCGATACTACTAGTATCTATGGTATTAATGACTTAGATTATTATCGACACTAATAGTATCGACAATATATACTTAGTCAATATTTACAATTCATTCTAAAAAACAAAACAAAAACTAAACTCAAAAACTATTACAAGAAATTACAACTAAAAACAATACAAAAACATAAAGTCTTCACTTCAAAAACTCTATACTCTTCATCTTCAATTCAACATCTAAAGCTGATGCTATCAGGGTACTAACATAATTTAAATTTCACAAACCCAATTTTCTCATGTTTTTTCTAAACATTGACCGAGGTTTAGTATCAAGGGCTATCGTGTCCACGGATTGATATTCGGTTCTTACCATACATTATATTGTTATACGATAGGTACACTTGCCTATTGTGTGTGATTTATTTCTTAGTAAAAGACATTTTTAAAACGAAAAACTGTGTGAAAAATCCGTCTTTAAAACATATAGTTCCATGCACATCATTCCTCTCTCAAAAATGATAATAAGAATGGTTTAAGTATTACCAAGAATTTGATCAAGATTGATGCAATTTGAAAGGAGAGTCATCCGTGTTTGAAACGCGAGCTTCATCCGATGTTTCAGAGATATTATGGCAGGGCTTTTGTTACACCCCGAGCCGGCGGGACGGATCGTGTTCCCCGCCGAGCGGAAGGTTCTCAGGGCGCGATATCGTGAGTGATAATCGTGATGATCAGATTGTTTACATAGCATCAATGTTAAGAATAACTATAGCACAATAAGCATTTAAACTAGGATTACAAAGTTAAATTACAATATCAATGTTCAGTAATTTAACTAAGTAAACCTAACAAAAGAATCAAATGTTTCCTATCTTGTATCTGTACAAGATATCAAAAGTGATTTGCTTCCATAACAAAATATGTGCCTTCCAAAAATCTACTAGGTCCTCTAACTGGGAACCCTAGTATGCAATCCTGAGCCTTAGCTTAGACATGTTCATCACCTGAGAAAGCATGTAAGAAAACAAAGTCAACACAATGGTTGGTGAGTTCATATAGTTTATAAGTTTAAAAATAGCTTTAGCAAACCTCTTTCGGTAAAACCTTAACCTCATTAACTCCACATGTAATATCCAAATCGATATGCTTATATATAGGGCATACCCCTGAGTCGAGCCTACAACCCGCCCAGACGCCATCCCACCACATACTAATTCGCATATGACACTGTTGTTAATAATAATTAAGCATTTTACCTACCATTCAATCCCATCTTCATCATAGCTTTAGAATACTGTTTCAAAGTTTATAGTTTATAGCATTTACGCAAATTAACTTTAGTCTCAACTGAACAAGCATCATTGTTTCACACACTATAGTTTAGCTTTCACTAATCTCATGCGTGGGTACAAGCTCTGCTCTAGCAGTCGTTTAGCAATCACGTAGCCCACGGCTAGATACAAGCTCTGCTCTAGCAGTCGTTTAGCCATTACGTATCTCATGAATTAGTTAAGCTTAGTATCCGAATAGTCTAGCAATTACGTGTCTCCTATATGAAGATACAAGCCCTGCTCTAGCAGTCGTTTGGCAATCACGTATCTCATACATGGACACAAGCCGTGCACACACAAGTAGTTTAGCATTTACATATCTCATATAAGCAGACACAAGCCCTGCTCTAGCAGTCGTTTAGCAATCACGTGTCTCTTATATAGATAACAGCTTAGCATCGCCATAGTTTAGCTTTCACGTATCTCAATGCATGGGTACAAGCTCTGCTCTAGCAGTCGTTTAGCAATCACGTAGCCCATGATTAGATACAAGCTTAGCATTTCGCACACAATCATAGTTTTGAGCATATAGATTCAAGCATTCGCATATAGTTTAAGCATGGAATTCATAGCATAAGCATCATCTACATGGTTTAAGCTTCTAGTTTGTAGCATAAGCATCAAGCATATAGTTTAAGCTTCTAGTTTGTAGCGTAAGCATCAAGCATATAGTTTAAGCTTCTAGTTTGTAGTATAAGCATCAAGCATATAGTTTAAGCATCAAGTATATAGCTTCTCATAATAAGAGTTTCCAAGCATAAGCATCAATGTAAGCATCATGATTATGTTTAAAAGCATTAAATAACATTTCAATAATTTCTTAAAATGTATAACATGCTTCTCAGTCCCGAAGTAAAACAAATAAGTTTGAAAAGGGACAAATAAACTCACCTTATTGTTGATGTGGTTGACTAAGTAAAATAAGAATGCACGCGCTCTTTGTTTGTACTTGTTGTGATGTTCTGTAACGATCGATTTTCAACAATTGAATATATTTAAAATAATCATTAATGAAATGATTGTGATTGTTACAAATAGAAAATATGCGAGAAATGATTAACATAGGTGAAAACAGTGTGCGAAACGGAGTTACGGATTGTCCGGAATCGCGAAATGAAGAAATTATGTTTTGAATTGCTTAGCGGTACGCGAAGGCTTCAGGAGCCCCTCTTCGCGGTACGCGAAGAATCTAAAATATCTGATGATCCCGAATTTCTTCGCGGTACGCGAAGGCTCTATAAGGCCTCCTTCGCGGTACGCGATGGGTGAGGCGGTTCAGCAGATTCTTGATTTTTATCAGATTTGCATGAAGAAAATTTATTTTCTTCATCTTCGAACCTGTTCATAAGAAACACACACACATACGAAATTTTGACATCCAAAATCAGTTTTGAGACTACCGGATCATCCAGATCGATCAAGGGATTGTTTCTGCAAGTCTGGATCGTCAGATTTTAACCAAAAATCCGTCGAAAGGGTAACGATTCGTATTATTCTATTAATTTTGATAATATACGGATTAAATTGAATTGTGAGCATTATATGATGATTTGGGATGATTAGAAACGAATAATTAGATGTTTTAACGGTGAAATCTTGATTTTGATCCGTTATGATGTCCAGTTGGTGTGAAAATCATATTATTGAATATGATAACCAGTGGGATGATTAAATCATGGTTGTGATGATTTTAGATCATTCTCTGGAATGATAGATCTAGTTCAAGTGTTGATTAAATGTTTGAAATTGAAAGTTAATGATTTTAGCATGATATGCTAATTATAAATAATGACTTGACTTCTGTATGCCACATACTAATAAATAAGATTCAAATGAGTTTGAATCAATATGTATGGGTGTTAGGTGAATTGAAACTGGTTGTATACGTGTGAGTTACAACCAGATGTTGATAAAGGAAGTCAAGCAACGGATTTTAAAATATGAAGTTGTGATAAGTTAAATATGATTAAGAACATGTGTAGATTAGTTTCTACACATGAGTTGTTTGATAAAAAGCCTCAATGAGCTTTTGATTGAATATGAAAAGTAAAACAGGTCAAATGAATTATATTATATAAATAACACAAGTTGTGTGTTCATGTTGTTAAATCCTGTTATATGTGAATATATAATAGGAAGAGGAGGTGAATCTAGTTCTAGAAGGCCTGGGAAAGAGTTGGAGATTGTTGATAACTCTCCAAAGCGAGGTAAGTTACCTATTTGATTGAACTTGTAGTTGAAGGACTGGGTGAGTCCACACTATAAGTAGTTATGCATTTAGCATATATACATGATTTGTTGAGTTGATTGGAATGATGGGTATGTGTGTACGTGTTAGTGTTAGCCCTAAAGTTGGCTAACACTGTGAGTCTTGATTTTTACTCAGCCCTGAGTTATTCGGTATTTCCTTGATAGAAACTCCCCCACAAGGTTTAAATTAAATTACCTTGTTATTAGACTTTAGGCTTCATTTAAATCTCCATTGTGATAAGAGAATTCCAAGTATAAAACTTAGATTTTTGTTTGAATGTTCATCGTCTTCAACATATTGTAACCTATTTTGTGTTTATTGAAGTTTAAACCTTGTGGGCCTTATGTTAGGTTAATTAGCCAATGTAGGCCGATTGTTTGATATTGGGCCGAGATAAGTGGCCTTGGGCCGAATATTATGTTTCGTGGGCCCTGGTTAAGCAAGGTGGGCCAATGGCATGTTCCTGGGCTAGGCCCATTGTAGGAATCAATAATTTGGGTCAACTAAAATGAATTGGGTCGTATAATACTTGTGGGCCAATTGTTGGGGTAACAATTTACTCGAGCGGGCCGAGCAAATTGATGTTGGGCCTAGTTAGTGGCTAAATAACAATCGTGGACCTAAGCATCGTATTGACTCATCCCTTGGTCTGAATGGGAAATCACATGGGCCAAGCTAATTGGGCCGAAGGGTTTGTGTTGGGCCGAAGGAACCTAAACACTCAGCTTCCATCAATCGGGGTGGTGCTTGGTTTCAATTCCAGCGAACCATGGCTAAGGTTCGCCTATAGTTCCGGTTTCAACAACAAGATTCGGCCCTAAAGGTTCGCAATAACTGGGTTCGCATCATATGGGTTCGGCAAAAGAGATTGGTTCGCGAATATAGAAAGGTTAGTGCATGGGCAGCTGATGATAGGAGGGTTCGTCCACGATGGGTTCGTTGGAAGGTTCGGCTATGGCTGCATCATAGGTTCGTGGTCCGTGAGGTAAAAGCAGTGCTCGGCTGGGGTTCGTGGCTGCCTCAAGGTTCGCCAGTTGACTAAAGCTTCGGCCATAGGTTCGGTCCCAACTGATTAAGGTTCGTCTTAGCCGAGGGTTCGCTTAAGGTGAGGGTAGGTTCGCCGAATCTGGAGGTTCGTGGCTCCCTCCTGCCTTTGTCACCACAACAAGGTTCGGCCACCTGGAACCAAAGGTCCAGCGTTTGATAGCAGCAGAAGGGTTCGGCCATCTGGGTTTCCACGAACCTGTCAGTCGTCTCATCATCACCTTCCTCATCACAACTTGACTGGTAGGCTGTTCTATGGCTAGGTCACGAGCTAGAGGTCTTGCAAACGCGTAGGGTTAAGGTGAAGATAGGTGTTTAACCGGTTTACACGGGTGGATCAAACAACACATAGAAAACCCTAATTTTCACGAACTTTGTGGTTTCATACCTCCAAAATGGCTGGATAAAACTCTGGATTAATTGTACTTCCTTGTAGTGGAGCTCGAGAGCTACGCGTGGACACCAAGAACTCACGATTTCGTTGATAAATGACCAAGATCTTGAAGGTTGAAGATGGAAACTTAGAGAGAGAGGGAAAATGGTGGGAGTGTTTTTAGAGAGAGAGAGTGACATGAAAAATGAAATAAATGCTCTCATTTAGAGCTTAAATACCCCGAGGATATTCGGGTTCGTTTCGGTTTCTCGGTTCGCGTTTCCGGATTATTACGCGCGTGTTTTAGTAACTTAAATAAAAATATTTTATTTTAAATGTTTGGAAGGTGGTTATTACTAGTAAATGTTTTAAATATTATTTCCTTGAATTATTTATCGTAATTTATTATTGCACGAGTTTCGTTAATTCTTTCGCGTAACTTACGTATTTTAACTTAAAGTAGTTTCTTTTAAATTTATTTCTGATGAGTTTCAAAATTGTAAAACAGGAAATATTTTATTTCCTTAAATTTATAATCGTTCGTATCGTTTTCGTTTCGTCAGAACACGTCACCATCGCGCGTATTCGTTCGAATCGTCATTCGAACGAACACGACAAAGGTTTGGCTTTCTGATTCTTGTTTTCTACTTTCCAGTTATCATTTCAGAACTTTAAACTTTCAGATTTATTCGCACAGATCGTCACCTATACGAATAATTCGTTGGTTTATCATTCTGTAACGACAACCGTTATGGTTTCGTTATGTTTAACCTCTCATACGTTTATACATAATAGCATCAAATCAAGTCTTTGTGCGTCAGTACTGTGTTGTCTGATGTGTTTCTGACTGTTAAACTCTAAGGTTTTAATCAGATTTCAGACAATCGCATAATAGTTTAGTGTTAAGCCTCAAGTGTAAATAGCATAAACATAATTTCACGAAATGTGTACCTGAATTACTGTGCAAGTTACTGTAGCGATCACTGTTTCGGCAATGCTTCCGGCACTGATGTTACAGTTTTCGTTACGATTAGAACAAGAGGTGTAGCGGAAGTCTCCTTGTGTGTTTAATTCGATTTTGATTACGCTCTAGATTGATTTCTTGTTCCGATTTGATTATCGTATTCCGAATATAATTCATCTTGATTGACGATTAATGGAACTGAAAATTGAATGTTCGACTATGTCCATAATTAGCTACAAACATGTATACATAATTGATTTGATTTTGGATTAACGAATTTATACTTAGGTGATTGACTCGTGAATGGTGGTGCTCGATCTCAAGGAGGCTGAAAAAGGGAAGAAGAGGATCTCGATTGGACAGTTTTGATCCCAAACATTTTAATATTTACAACTTTGGCATTTCACTTTATTAGAACTAATACACATGTTTTCGAAATTCACCATTTTTGCCCCTTCTAGTTTCCCCTTTTATTATCTCATTCATTAAACTTTTATATTAAATTATTTTATAAAATTTGATAACATTATATATTATATATTATATTATATCTTAAAAAACAACTACAATGAATAGTTTCTTTTTTGTTTGTTTTACTTTGGCCACCGGTAGATAAGCTTTCATCCTTAATTTGACTATTTCTGTGTGCACACAAATAAATGCAATCATTACTATTTAAATTAATAATCTATTAATAATAGCAATAATACATATTTCATCATTTTATGGTTATTGACAAAAAAAATTGACTTGGGATACGGCTCACACCAATTTCGGAAGAAGGGATAAGACATATACAAATAATTAAATTGTTTTTTATGATTTTCGAAAGATGGGATAAGACATATATATGCAAATAATTAAATTATTTTTATGATTTTTATGATACGTGTTTAAGTTGGATTCGGGGAAGTAGTAAATAGAGATTAGAGAATTAAATTTTGAGAGACTACAAATAGAGATGGAAGCATCCATGAGTCTGCTATCTTTTGTATAAAGTAGAAAAAAGATAGGAGGGATAGTGAGCGACAAGACGAGGTTCTTTGGCAGTAAAAACTATGACAAGGGCGGCAACAATCACCGGAGACGAGAATACGTGCTCCATGCTTTGCCTACGACCGGTTTCAAGGGTTCCAGTGGTGTTCGAAGAAGGTAATGGTGATTTATTTTTTTCATGGAAAATCGATGTTTGCCTAGATTTTGGGTTTTTGTTTTAATTCAACCGATGGTTGCCTTTTGTGAGTAATTTTTTCCTATTATTTTCGTACCATATTTGTATGGATTTTGTATTATTTTATGTTTTTATGAAAAAATTTTATCGAGTTCGTGATGAGATATTTGCTTTTTCTATATAACTT
Organism: Mikania micrantha; assembly: GCA_009363875.1. Taxonomy (NCBI): domain Eukaryota; kingdom Viridiplantae; phylum Streptophyta; class Magnoliopsida; order Asterales; family Asteraceae; genus Mikania; species Mikania micrantha. Next base: position 61,650 of record SZYD01002107.1, on the reverse strand, counting down.
ATTTTTCTGCAAATGATATATAATACCCGTTATAGGGAGTTTACTGTGTTACGACATCACAACGTGCGGCGGGAAAAAAACATGGTTATATATTAAAATGCATGAGAAAGATATAGTGGTTTTTTGATATTTTAGATTTTGGTCACATGTCTTAAAAAATATTAGTATTACTACTACTGCTGCTGCTAGGTCAATACCCCGTGTATTACAGGGGTTAAATAAAAAATAATAAATAGTCAATAATAATATGATTAATAGTTTATATAGTTTAATATATAAGTAATAAAATAATAATATTATTTATTTAAACACTAAGTTTATTAAAGTTTATTTTTTGAATATTTCGTTTTGAAAAACAATTATTTCATATTTTGTATTTCATAATAATTTTGATTCTAAAAAATGTACTCTTTTAAGATTAATATATTTTTTAATGCTTTAAAAACCTTTTTTAATTTAAAAATGTATAAAAATATATTTAATATTTAATATTATTATTATTATTGAATATGAGTGCATTTAATAGGAGAGAGACGCGAGAAAAATTTTATAAGAATAGTCTAGGAAAGTGACATGTGACACATTTTATTTTGATTTATTAGTATATATATAGGGGATAGTTCATTTGTTAACCCACTCTTATTGCGGTAGCCCGTGAGAATCGTGAGAAGCAATCCTGAACATAGATCTGTGGTGTTTTACGGTCAGAATTGCGCGGTGGCAATTCTGTAATTAGTATGGTGTTTGAAAGTCGCGGGATGTGCATAAATGTAATTTGGTGTTTTTTGAAAATGAAACAGGAAATCGCAACCTTCATAGTTGTATGGTGTTTTTTTTAGTTTGTGATGTTTTTGTCAGGTTATGGTGTTATAATGTATTTCTTATTGATCTATCCCGATATATGGTGTTGAACATCTGTTAAATTTTATGGTGTTTTAGATTTTTTGGTGTTTTGAACTTCGTTAAATTTTAGTTGTGAGATTATTGGTGTTTTGAACATTGGTTAAATTTTATGGCGTTTTAGACTTATCAGTTCACGTTAAAACACCGTAGCACATAAATTTATTTGAAATACAGTGACTTATTTTATAAAAGACTTCATCCGAACAAATATATAATCTGAAAAACACCATAAACTCTAAACTGCGTATATAACCACCATTAAAACACCATACATGTGTATAAAATCAAAAAACATAGCATTATTTAAAAAAACAAAACACCACAAAATTTTAAAATATCATGGTGATTAGGGATTTTGGATTCAAAATAAGTTATAATACATGGATTCAAAAACACCATACAATCCAAAAAACACAATACAATCTAAAAAAACATCATACAATTTGAAAAACACCATAATATCAAAAAACAGAGCATACAACATACGAAATAATACCATACAATCTGAAAAACACCATACAATCTAAAAAAGCACAATACAATCTGAAAAACATCATACAATTTGAAAAACATAATAATATAAAAAAACAGAGCATACAACATACGAAATAACACCATACAATTTGAAAAACACCATACAATCTGAAAAACACCATACAGTCTGAAAAACACCATACAATTTGAAAAACACCATAACCTTACGTATCTTTTGTGTTCGATTCCATCACGTCGTTACCCCCAAAAAAACTAAACGATTATTTTCCAGATTAAATTAGAATCATATAATCATTTACAATCTGTGATTTCTTCTTGTAATCGATAATTGATTTGGATTTTTAAAATTTTTTTAGCGAGAATCATGGTATTTTCCCCAAATAACCACTAACAATAATGAGAACAAATTACATTAATACTCATATCTTGTAAACATTGGAAAATACACGTGTAAGGCTTATATTACTTCTCACATTTTTATGGTTTTAAGACTTTTTAGCCAAACCTTAATCTATATATATATATATATATATATTAAAATGCATGAGAAAGGAATAGTGGATTTTTGATATTTTAAATTTTCGTCACATGTCTTAAGAATTTACTATATATAATTAGAGATAATGAAAATGAATTATAAAAATACAATTATTAAATAGATAGTGGGTCCCATGAATATATATAATATTCAGTAGAAATATTCTACTTATAATAAATAAGTAACTCAAATGTCACTTGTTAACATTCTTAAACCACTCATGTCACTTGTCAAATTTTTAAACCACCTTTGACATGTGTCACATTTTTACTATATTATTCAAATTCAATTATATTTCCTATTAAATGCATATATATATATATATATATATATATATATTCTCTTCAATAAATATTAAATAATTAAATTAAATGCTATTAACTAATGATTTTAGTTATCCATTTTTATATTAATAATAAATTTTTAATAAATTAAAAAATTAAAATTTTTTATTAAAAAATAGGTTTTGAAAATACAAATTATATAAAACAATTTTTTAAAAGTAAACAAAAACCAGAAGTTTAAACAAAAAGATTTCTATATATAAAATTATGTTTTTTAAACAATTTCAAAATGAAACGTCGAAAAATAGATTTAAAAAAAACAAAAAGTTAAAAAATGGCATTATTGTTTTGTTGTTTAAAATATGTATATATACATAAATTCAATCATATATATTTTATATCAAAAATTGTTTTTTAAATCCTATATTTTTATCAGTTACTATATAATTTTTTTTAAACAATCCGTGTAATACACATGTATTAACCTAGTATACACACACACACATATATATAGAGAGAGAGAGAGGATGGTCCATAATAAAACCACTCATTTCTACGAAAACAAAGAGAACTAGGGCATTTGAGTAATCTTTACACCCATTAATTTAGGTAATTAAATTAGTTTTAATTCAAATCCCATAAATCTCTCTTTCTCTCTCTTTCCATCACGTTCCGTCAATCTATGAAGTACATACCAAAGGTCTGGAAACGAGTCACCATCACTTTCATCTCTATGCTCTTAACATTAATCGTGTACACTTTAATCGCTTCTGTACTAATCTTCGTACTCTCCATCGTGATAAGAATTCCTGTCGCAGCAATTTAGTGTGGTTAGCGAGTAGCAACGTTTACATCTTCGGATTCCTCTATCTAATAACCGCCTAGAAGTTCGCCACCGTCGTCTCCGTTCTGGAAAGCTCTTCCGGCTTAAAAGCAATGATCAAATCGTCGAATCTGCTGGCAGAAAAACGGAAACCAGCATTAACGATGTCGATAATGTTGTATCAGTTTTTGACAGGTGTGGTGATTGTGTATGTGCTGTTCGTGGTGTACAACGGTGCTACATTGGCGCCGATGTGGCGGGTGGTGATCGGAATCATGTGTGGTGTTTTGGCGATTATCGTGTTCCTGCTTATTATGGTGACTATCTGGTCTCCAAATCGTATCATTGGGAACCTGTTGAACCGTGAGTATATCGATGTATTTGAGTGCTTATTTGACTGATTCCTGACCAGTTTTTAGAACCGCTGAATATATTCAGCTCGGAAGACATTAGAATCAACCGATTTCTTAGGTTTAATGATGGTCTATTGAATTTATAGTTGATTTAAATAATTAGATTATATGTTTTGTTGGTCGTAAACTTTATTTTGTGATTTTCTGTTAGTTTCAATATGTTTTCTATATAAACTTTGTGTTATTTAACATTATGACGTTGTGACTAATCTTTAACTTACGTCTATTTCTATGGTTTTATTACATTTATATATATTTTTAACTCTATTTGACATTTTTAATAGTTAGATGGACATGTGTGGCAATTACATGTGATTACATATACGTAATCAGGTTACATTTGCTTATGTCTAGTGTGCTTCGTCATTTTCTTTACACTAGGCATGATTACATGTATGTAATCATATTACTTATGTGCTTGCTTTAACATGTGTTGTTGATTATATATATGTAATCAACTTACACATGTGCTTACATTGTTTAGTTTGATTGATTACAGGTATATATGTAACCAGCTTACATATATGTAAGTAGGTATAAAGTAACCAGCTTACATATATGTAATCACGTGTATGTAACATCTAATATTACATTTTTTGCTCTTAATGTTCATTTTTTAGTTTTTGACAAATAAGTTATATGATTATATATATGTAATCAAATATATGTAACACCTGGTATGACACATTTTTTGTTCTTTATTTTATATTTTGATTCATATTATATAAAAAAATTGATTTAATATAATCTTTGATTTTGTAAAATAAAAAACATTAGTAAAAAATTAATATAAAAAGATGTTTAAAAGTCAAACACATATAAATGATTGTTTATTATTACATACATGTAATCTATTAATTTAAATGATAATAAAAATTATTAAATATACGGACGTTTTTTTTCGTTTTTTTCTTTAGATTCAATTTATCACGTGATTTACCTCCCTCAAGTTGGCTGTGGGACCGGTCAGTGAGAGGCTCCTAATGGGGGCGTTCACCATTTTTTATATTATAATAAATACTATTAAAAGTTTCCATAAGTAAAGTTTTACTCTACCTAAAATACCCTTTAAAGCATATAAATATACCTTTCAAATACTAATTATTTGCAATTTTGTCACTATTGATCTCAACCGTATATCAAACTAATCAACGGTGAAAAGATGATTTTCTTAAAAATGAAGGTTTTCTTACGAACCCTTCCCTATATATACACACACATATATAAATGTGTGTGTACATATATGTGTGTGTCTATATATAGATATTAATATTAATGCATAGTGTCTAATTCATGTAGTGACGTTTTTAAAGTTTAGACTTGGACTAGAAAAGTATTTTTAACTTTGAAAATTAGTAAACAAAGATGATGGTTTTAATTTGAGATATTTGCTTAAAAAATTTGGGTTTTATTAAATTTGAAAGATTTGCTTAGAGATTTGGGTTTTATTGGTTTAGGGTTTAGGTTTAGGCTTTAGGGCTTAGGGTATAGTTCGTGATAAGATATTTGATTTTGTTATGTAACTTATGCTTTTGCAAATCATATATAATACTCGTTCTCGGGAGTTTACTGTGATAACCCACCGCAACGTGCAGAAGAATAAACCTAGTTATATATATTAAAATGCATGAAAAAGAAATAATGGTTTTTTGATATTTTAGATTTTCACCACATTCCTTTAGAAAATATTATTGTTGTTATTATTATTATTATTATTATTATTATTATTAAAATTATTATTATTATTATTATTATTATTATTATTATTATTATTATTATATTAAAATGAATGAGAAAGGAATAGTAGTTTTTTGATATTTTATATTTTAGCCACATGTCTTACAAAAATAATACAGATTATTTGTTTTTCCAAATGTCCATACCTAGAGATGCACAAATCATCTAACAAGTCAAAAACCGGTTTTGGAATAACCAAACCGGTTTCAAACTCTAAAACCGAAACTAATATAATAACCGAAGCCGGTTAACTGCCATATAACCGATTTTTTACTGAGATGAACCAATTAACCGGTTTGAAAATCCGGTCCTAAACCGTCGGTTTTTGCAAAAAGCTAAAACCGATTTAAATAAACTGGTCACGGACTTGTATCGGTTCGGTTAATCGTTTTATTTGTGTATATCTCTACGACCATCCCTGTCATCATATGCTTCTTCAAATTATTATATATAATAATGTGTATATAAATATATAATTTTATTTTATATATTATTTGCCATTAAAATGAATAGACAGGTTTTAGCTTTTTTTAGTTTGAGCACATATCTTTATTTTTTAAACATTAGCATCATAATTTATGTCGTCATGGCGTTGACACTTTCCATCTAATTCATGTGTACCAAGTGCTCTCATATATACACACACACACACATACATACATACATACATACATACATACATACATACATACATACATACATACATACATACATACATACATACATACATACATACATACATACATACATACATACATACATACATACATTATAAAACACTAGGATTGGGAACATATAATAACCCACCTTAATTGTAGGAACCCATTAACCTTGACAAAATCAACCCAAAGCTTTGAAATTTTTTTCATGGCCTTTATTATACATAAATAGGGGGTTCTTTTTTGTGTTTTTGCTAGTTCATCACCGTTTAGGATCTTACGTCAGTGTAAGTGCCGTAACCATAAATAAGTATTTGTAGTATAAAGCAAACTTACACTTGTTTAAATTTCTAAACGCTTTTGAATTAAAAAAAACACAAAAAGAAACCCCCTTATTTATGTATAACAAAGGCCATGAAAATTTTTTCAAAGATTTGGGTTGATTTTGTCCACATTAATGGGTAACCGCAATTAAGGTGGGTTAACAACCGATCTTTACCCTAAAACACTATATTTATTTTATTTTAACCACTAAAATTTTTTATATTTTATTTTAACCTCAAAAGTTCGCATAGTAAATTTATGATTTTTTATCATGTTTTTTTAAATGTTTTAATGGCGAACATTTTTATGAGTATTTCATTCATAATGTCATCAAGTTGTCGATTTTGTTCAAAAACTTGTGCTTCCTCTTCATCATACTCATTCATATTTGATCAGAGCGTGCTGATGAATTTTCATCTTAAGACATTTTCTAAGGATACTAGAAACGTAGAGGTGGTATTGAATTGTCAATGTTGTATGCTATTTAATAATATTCAGTTAGATTATTTTATCCAAATAAAATCCAAGCATCCAATAAATAGGTGACACATAAGATGACAATTTTGTTAGATTTTTTTAATAATATTCTTTAAAGATAATGTTAGATTGTTTTATCCAAATAAAATCCAAGCATCCTGTACACAATTGACAAGTGGAGATGACAATTTTGTTAGATTTTCTAATAATATTCTTTAAAAATAATGTTATATTGTTTTATCCAAATAAAATCGAAGTATCCAGTAAACAATTAACATGTGAAGATGACGATTATGTTATATTTTTTTATAATATTCTTTAAAGATAATGTTAGATTGTTTCATCCAAATAAAATCCAAGCATCCCGTAAACCATTTACACGTGAAGATGTGTAACATCCCAAATTTTTCTAATACAAGTTATTCGAACTTACTTATGCGTAACGGATAATATACTCATAGTGGAAAAGTACGAAAAATAAAACAAGTTAAAGGCTTGAAATCGTGTACTCGAACTCAATTTCGAGTACACATGGGAGGTTCGAGTACACCAGTTCTCGAAACTACTGTACTCGAAAATCCCACATTTCGAGTACGAGTACACTGCCTATAAATATGGGTGCCTTGGGAAATGTGACAACCTTTGACTGGGAGCACATTCTCTCTCGAGTACATGAAGTAGGGTTCAAGAACATCAAGAATCGGCTGTAAATCGCTATAGAAGAAGAAGGAACGCACGGGAAGCTACTAGGAGGATCATCTAACTACAAGTAAGTGATTTATGCGTAAAAGTTACGGTTTTTATACGAAAGTGAACTCATGCATAAAGCTTGCACCTTTATGCATAAAGTTCGATACTTTGAGGTTCCAATGTGTTGGTAACAACCTAAGGAACATGGAACTAGCTTCTCCAAGTCTTAGATGAATTTCTAAGATGTTTTATGACGGGAAGAGGAGTACACGAAATTATACTCAAAGGGAGTACCCGAAGCCACACTTAGAAGGTAAGAACCTGGTTCGAATACACTAGTTCGATCACATTAGTTTCGAATACACTGGTTTCGAGTACCCTAGTTTCGAGTACACATGGATGTTTGAGTACACCTGGAGGTTCGTGTACCTTGGGTACTTCGGGTATCCTAGTACTTCGAGTATATGGATTTCGTGTACATAGGTATTTCATGAGCTACAAGTGTTTCGACTATTATCCAGTTCGAGGACTTGTAGTTATAAGGGGGAACTAGTAGGCTATGAGGATTTAGAATAAATTATAAGTCTAAGAATGCAAGGTAATGAGACGATGTAACTGGTGTAGGGTCTTGAGGCCTAGCTAAGGAGTTCGGCTAAGGAAAACAAGAGTCTACTATCAGGTGAGTTCTAGATGCCCTATTTTCATGTTTAATGTTTTGGGCTGGCATACATGCTCGTTGTTATGTTTATGTGGTTATGTACTTATGATGATGATGAACGAATGATGATATGCCATGATTATGTATGCATGTATATGTGTTATGCATGATGAATATGTATGAAAAAAATGATATGTATGATGAATGAATGTTACTGAACTATGATGACCATAATCATGATGATAGTCATAAGATAACATGCTATGATGAATTTCTAAGCTGTTAGGATAATATGACATGATGATAAAGATGCTAGCATAAAATGTTATGATATGATATGTGCCTTTGTTGTTAGGGCAGAATGCTATGATGATAAGATGCTAGTATGAAAAGTTCATGAATGCCAGAATGTATGATATGATGATAGCATGATATGTATTCATTGCTAGGAGGTTATGATGATATGATGAAATGATACTGGCATGACATAATATGATGAGTCCTATGATATTAGGACAAAGTGATGATGTTATAATGAATAGATACTAGCATGAATGTTATGATGATATGATAAATACGATGAATGATGATACGATGCTAGTATGACATGTATGATGAACGATGATGTTCATATACGTGTTATAGGAAAATGTACGAATGATAGTCAACCACGACTATAACTGGGTATGACAGTCAACCACGACTATAACTGGGTATGGTAGTCAACCACGACTATAACTGGGTATGCTAGTCAACCACGACTATAACTGGGTATGCTAGTCAACCACGACTATAACTGGGTATGGAGCCTTGTGTCGCATAAGCCCACTACTCGTATGGTGACAGTGGAATGTATGATGATGATGTTCAAGATGTTGGGTGCTAAGGTTATGGATTATATGTTCGGAATGATGTTATGTTAATTCTGTTTAATGTTATTTTATGAAAACTAGAACTCACCAGCGTAAGCTGACTTGATTTAGCATGTATTTCAGGTTAAGGCTAAGGCGAAAGGATGCATGGAGCTCGGGGCATCAAGACAGAGAATCCGATGGTTTTGACAATTCGATATGTTTTTGATACAGACACTTTATTGTATTCTGTTCATCAAACTATGTTTACATTTCCGCTGCATGATTATGAAAGTTTTTAGTTTAAGAGCTATGTGTTATGACGAAACCAACCTCTCTGGGGTTGCCCGGTTTCGGGGCCTCACAAGTTGGTATCAGAGCCATAGTTTCAGAGATCTTAGCATCCCAAATGCTAAGACTTAAACTGAGAATGGGATTAAATGATGCGGATTGCCAACCATGGATGAACGGATGCCATGAGCTGAATGTTATGTACGAGTTAATATGTAGATCTAAGGTTAGAAAGGTAGTTATTGTCATGCACATTGAGGAGATGGTATGGGAAACGTTTAGAGCCTTTGAGTTGGGTAAATGGTTAATAACACCTCATCAACGTCATTAACAATTTACAATACTTATTTCGTGCTAAACTGATTCCTGTACTGACTTATCAATTGTTGCATCCTGTAGATAGTTAGATGGCTGGACAAAAGGGTAGACCACGTAAGCAACCACAGGAACATGAAGAACGACTCAAGAATGACAACAGTGTTCAAGTAAATAACAAGAACATGTCGGTTGCTATCTGATATCCATAGATGACCGGAATCAGATGGCCGATAAACCAGTACGAAAACAATGTGAAAACAGGACGTTAGTTGTGTCCGTCAGTGAGGAAATACAATTCAAAACATAATTGCAGTGTTGTTTCAGAATAGGGAACTGACAGTGTGCTTGCGAGGGTGACGATTCACACAAACATATATGTGAGTTTAATGTTCTGAAACAATGACTGAAAAGTAGAAAACAAAAGTCAGAAAGCCAAATCAACGTCGTGTTTGTTCGGGTGACGATTCGAACGAATACGCGCGAAGGTGACGCGTTCTGACGAAACGAAAACGAAAAATGATACGATCGATAATAATTTAAGAAAATATAATATTTTACGTTTTACAATTTTGAGACTCATCAAAAAATTAATCATAGAAACTTCTTTTATTTGCAATACGGAAACACAACGGAGACGAAAAACGAGCAACCGAAATGAACCCGAACACCCCGGAGTATAAAAAGACTAAATGAGGAGCATTCTTCTCATTTCTCTCTCTCTCTCTAAACACACACACCCGTTTTTCTCTCTCTCTCTAGAAAAACAAGCTTCAAATCCTCCCATCTTGGTCATTTCTTGGAGAAATTTTGCACTCTTGGTGTCCACACGTAGCTAGCAACCTCCTCTACAAGGAAGTACAAACGATCTGAAGTTTTGCCCACTGAAAATCGAGGTAAAGATCAAAAGAAACCCACGAAAATTAGGGTTTTCTAGATCTTAGTCGGCACACACACTTAACCGGCTAACCCTCTCTTTACCTTGCACCACACGTCCACGAGGAGTCCTTTTCGCATAACACAGTCATGGAAACCGACCTACAACTGGAGAGGCTTGATGGTGGTGGGCTGAACCAATGCTGGTTCGAGGGAGGCTGATCTGGCCGAACCTCCGACCAGCCGAACCTTGAGTTCGTGAGCCAAATAGCGGCGAACCTGTGTTGAGCTGGGAAAGAGGCGAACCCAACCTGACCTAGCCGAACCTAGCATGCCACACCATCATCACCGAACCAATTGCAGGAGCACCGAACCTTCAAACCTACCATTGCCAAACATGTAGCCCTGAACAGTCGCCGAACCTGCACCAAGGCCACGAACCATGCATGCATGACACGAACCTGTATACTCGGTCGAACCTGTGTACAGCAAGCCACCGCCGCCGAACCTTGGATGAGACGAACCCTGTCACACCCCGAGCCGGCGGCGTTGGATCGGAGTCCCCGTCGGGCGGAAGGTTCCCGGGGCGCGATATCGTGAGTGATAATCGAAATGATGAGATTGTTTACATTGCACATGATATAAATGAGAAATGCTAAATAAAATAGAATTACAAAGTTAAATTACATCCGTATCGTTCATAATTTAACAATGTAAATCTACCATAAACATCATAATATATCTATCTTGTAACTACACAATATATACAAAATAATTGTATAATGATGTTCCAAAAGTATGTAGGTCCAAAAATACTAAGTCTTCTATCTGAAGTCCTAGTCCAAAAGCATAAGCTTCTTAATTGACCAGTTCATCACCTGAGAAGTCGTGCAAAAATAAAATCAACACATGGTTGGTGAGTTCATTTAGTTTAGTAATTGAATATGATTTGTAAACCTTTTTCGGTAAAGACCCTAACCTCATTAACATCACATGTAATATCCACATCGGTATGCTTATATATAGGGCATACCCCTGATTCGAGCCTACAACCCGCCCAGACTGTAACAGCCGGCCGTATTGGATATTGTCCGCTCTGCCCCACCGGGCTCACGGATTTGCTTTTGGTAAAGTGAAAATTCAATCCGCAGGATATTTTCATTTATGCATATGTTTGTGTTTCTGTGATAATGGTTGAGTTAATCTTAGATATCACTAAAATGGGGGAGGAATGTTGATAATTTTAGTGTTATCAACTGAATAAGGATATCGGATTTAACTTGTCGATGAGATTTATCTTATTAGTAATCAATCGAATTAGGAGATGAAGGAGTATGGACTCGGTTGTAGTGAATAAGATTGTGTGTATATATATATATTATGTATGTATATATATGTTGAAGTATGAAAATTCAATCCATAGGACACTTTCATTTATGCATGAGTTTGTAATTCTGTGATGATGGTAAAGTTAATCATAGATATCACTAAAATGGGGGAGGAATGTTGGTAATTTTAGTGTTATCAACAATTTTAGGATATTGGATTAATTTGTTGATCGAGATAATAATATTAGTGATTAGTCGAGTTAGGTGATACAAGGGTGTGGGCTCGACTAACACCAATATTATTTGAACTGGGTCTTAATGTTAATTAATTATGGACTTATAATTTGGGCCTTGATTACCGTATATAAAGAAGGCAAGAAAGAGACTTGGTTTTTATGATATTTTTCATTCGTTCTCCTTTTGGGGTTTGGTTCTCAAAGAACGCAGAAGAAGAAAATATGTATGGTTAATTCCTTAATATAGAAAGAACATATGGTTCTTCTTTCTCTCGATCATATTCAAGATTCTTACGGTTACGAAGAAGATTCACAGAAACATCAAAATCCAATTCCAACAACAGAAGATCTCTGTCTGATCCGATAAATCATTGTGTGTAACCCACAAATAGGTTTATCTGATAGTGATTCACGATTCAGAGATTAATCCAAGTTGTGTTTAAGAAGATTCAAGTAAGTTGTGTTCGTGAATATTCAATCCAGGTTTGATTTCTGTTTACTTGTTAAATTGAATGATTCCAGAAGATTATATCTAACAAAGCGTTTTGGGGATTTCGATTTGAATGAGTTTAGAAATCGAATTAAAATACACAGAGAGTTTCGAAACTCACTATGTAATGAAAACCATGCATCAATTAAAAAAAATGTTTACGAATTCAGTGGTTGTTAATTCTAGGGTTCGTCGGTTAAATGGTTTTGAGGGTTTCAATCTAAATCGACTTGATTTTCAAATTAAAAGGAATAGAAAGCTTCGAAACTTATTGCTTAATGAAAACCCTAAGAAATTACGGTTAAACATAATCGAATTCTTCAAATTCGAATGATGGTTCTTGTTAACCATGTTCGAACCTACGTATATCAAATTAAAATAACTGTGGGTTGGTATTAACCAAATTAAAACCATGGTTTGGATCGTTTGGGACAGTGGAACAGAAACCCTAAGTGTTGGGGATCGAATTTGGTCGAATTGGGGTCAAATTGAAACCAATTGGTTCGATTGAATTAAACAAGGGGGAACCGACTTAGGTGAGGTTAAAACAATTTAAAGATGGAATCTGATACGAAACCCTAGCGGGCGAAGATGGTGTGATGGGTGTGTTTTGTGTGAAAGGTTGCGGGTTCGAGCCCGAGGACAACCGGTTTTGCATCAAAACATAATTTTTAATCTTTTTGCCATAACTTTTTCATTCTAATTCCGATTTAGTCCATTCCAGTTGCGTTGGAACCGTAACGGAATCCCGAACAATATATAATAATAAAATTTATATTTTAACACGAAAATGAGATCGCGTATAATTCCAGTTAAAATAAAATTTATATTTCTGCAAATCCCACAACAATTCAACAAGCTGTTCGTTTAGCGCATCAATTGACTGATCAGGCAGTGTTATAGGGAACTCTGCCTAAACGAACATCAGCTACTAAGGTGGGAGACCACAAGAGGAAGTGGGAAGGTAACAACTCCAAGGGTAACAATCAACAGTCGTTTCAGCAGAACCGGAAGCAAGATTCAAACAAGTCTTATCACAACTCGAATAGTGGTCAGCAATCATCATCATCAGGGGGTTATATTGGTAAACATCCAAAGTGCAACAGGTGTGGATTTCATCATGCGGGAAATCAGTGTGATAAAGTTAAGTGTCAACGGTGTGGTAAAGTTGGACATGCAGCTAAGGATTGCCGCGGAGAGCTGCAAAACAATCCCAACAATCAAAATAACAATCAGAACAACGCACCGAAGGGTTGTTTTGAATGTGGTAAGATGGGGCACTTTAAAAAGGATTGCCCACAACTCAAGAAGGGTGGGGATAACAATACAAATGGCAACGGCAATGGCAACGGTAACGGCAATGGCACCAATAACAACAACAACAACAATGGTGCTAGGGGCAGGGCGTTTGTGATTGGAGGACGTCAAGCGCGGGAGGATCCCAACATTGTTACGGGTACGTTCCTCTTAAATAATCACTATGCCTCTATGTTATTTGACACTGGTGCCGATCGGAGTTTTGTATCTAGTTCACTTGCTAAGTTGCTAAATGTTAGTCCCACTGCCTTAGAAAATCCATACACTGTAGAATTAGCTGATGGTAAGTTAATTGTAGTTGAACAAATTCTTAAGGGATGTATCCTTGATTTGATGGGTCAAACATTAGAAATTGATCTTATGCCTATTGTCTTAGGCAGTTTTGATGTAGTCATTGGCATGGACTGGTTGTCCAAAAACCAGGCTGAAATAGTGTGCCATGAAAAGATCGTTCGTATACCTCTTCCGCATGGAGAGACATTTTATGTACAAGGCGAGAAGAGCAGTACGCCACTGCGTCTCATATCTTGTATGAAAGCACATAAATGTCTGCGTAAAGGTCATACGGCAGTTATAGCACTGATAACTGAAAAGCCGGTAGCTGAGAAGAAGATTGACGACATTCCAGTAGTTTGTGAATTTCCTGAAGTATTTCCAGAAGACTTTCCAGGATTACCGCCTATCAGACAGGTGGAATTCCGAATCGACCTTACACCGGATGCAGCACCGATAGCTAGGGCGCCTTATCGACTTGCACCGTCAGAGATGCAAGAGTTATCTACACAACTGCAAGAGTTGTTGGATAAGGGTTTCATACGACCTAGTTTTTCACCGTGGGGAGCTCCAGTCTTATTTGTTAAGAAAAAGGATGGGACTTTTCGTATGTGTATCGATTACCGGGAATTGAACAAGGTTACCATCAAAAACCGGTATCCGTTACCTAGAATTGACGATCTGTTCGATCAGTTGCAAGGTTCGAGTTACTACTCGAAGATCGATCTCAGATCGGGTTATCATCAACTAAGAGTTCAAGAAGAAGATATTCCAAAGACAGCATTCCGAACGCGCTATGGCCATTATGAGTTCTTGGTCATGCCATTTGGGTTGACAAACGCTCCAGCTGTATTCATGGATCTCATGAATCGTGTTTGTAAACCTTACCTTGATAAGTTTGTCATTGTTTTCATTGATGACATTCTCATCTATTCTCAGACTGAGGAGGAACACGCTGAACATCTTCGATTGCTGTTGGAATTGCTGAAACAAGAACAATTGTACGCTAAATTCTCAAAATGTGACTTTTGGATGCGAGAAGTACAATTCTTGGGTCATATAGTCAATGAAAAGGGCATACATGTTGATCCAGCAAAGATTGAAGCGATTAAGAATTGGGAAGCACCAAAGACCCCTACTGAGGTACGACAATTCCTTGGTTTGGCGGGTTACTACCGACGATTCATTGAGGGTTTCTCAAAGATCGCTCAACCACTTACAGCTCTTACGAATAAGGGAACGAAGTATAACTGGACGGATAAACAGGAAGCTGCATTCCAGTTATTGAAACAGAAACTCTGCAGTGCACCGATTCTGTCCTTACCGGAAGGGACGGAAGACTTTGTGGTGTATTGTGATGCATCTGCACAGGGTTTGGGTTGTGTGTTGATGCAACGGAATAAAGTGATTGCTTATGCTTCAAGGCAGCTACGACCACATGAAAAGAACTACACTACTCACGACTTGGAGTTAGGAGCAGTGATTTTTGCTTTGAAGATTTGGAGGCATTACCTATATGGAACTAAGTGTACCATTTACACTGATCATAAGAGTTTGCAACATAACTTTGATCAGAAGGAGCTTAATATGAGACAGCGACGGTGGGTTGAGTTGTTGAACGACTACGAATGCGCGATTAAGTATCACCCGGGGAAAGCTAATGTGGTAGCTGATGCTTTAAGCAGAAAAGACACATCAACAAGACAGGTTCGCGCACTCATGATGACGATACATACTGACTTACCTGACAAGGTACGCAGTGCTCAGCTTGAGGCCTTGAAAAAGGAAAACTTGGTACAAGAAGCCTTACGAGGAATGGAAGAACAATTGGATGTTAAACCTGATAGAATTCGTTATTTCATTAATCGACTGTGGATACCTTTGTATGGAGGTTTGAGGGAACTCGTGATGGATGAAGCGCACAAGTCCAGATATTCAGTCCATCCGGGATCCGACAAGATGTATCATGACTTGAAGGCACTGTATTGGTGGCCTCATATGAAAGCCGACATTGCTAGGTATGTTAGCAAATGTTTGACTTGTTCGAAAGTCAAAGTTGAATATCAGAAACCATCTGGTTTGCTGCAACAACCAGAAATACCCATGTGGAAATGAGAACAGATTTCGATGGACTTTATTACTAAGTTACCCCGTACTCCGAGTGGTTGTGATACGATATGGGTGATTGTCGATCGATTAACGAAATCTGCACATTTCATAGCAATCAAAGAAACCGACAAGATGGAGAAACTGACTCGTATTTATATCAAGGAAGTGGTAGCACGGCATGGCGTGCCAATCTCTATCATATCAGATCGGGATGCTCGATTCACTTCAAACTTTTGGAAGTCACTTCATAAGTCATTGTGGACTCGTTTGGATATGAGTACAGCCTATCATCCACTGACCGACGGTCAGAGTGAACGTACGATTCAAACACTCGAGGATATGTTATGGGCTTGCGTAATTGACTTTGGTGATAGCTGGGAAAACCACCTACCGTTAGTGGAATTCTCTTACAACAACAGTTATCATACAAGCATTCAGGCAGCACCGTTTGAAGCTTTGTATGGTCGTAAATGACGTTCACCAGTTTGCTGGGCTGAAAGTGGTGACAGTCAAATAACAGGTCCTGAATTAGTGCACGAGACGATTGAGAAGATTGTACAAATCCGGAACCGTATAGCAGCGGCCCGGGATCGACAGAAGAGTTACGCTGACAAGCGTCGTAAACCGTTGGAATTTCAAGTAGGAGACCGAGTTCTTCTAAAAGTATCACCTTGGAAAGGTGTGATACGATTCGGCAAGCGCGGGAAGCTTAGCCCACGTTACGTAGGACCTTTTGAGATCCTGAAAAGGATTGGTCCGGTTGCGTATCAACTCAAACTACCGGATGAACTCAGTGGAGTTCATGATGTCTTTCATGTATCAAACTTAAAGAAATGTCTTTCTGATGAGACATTGATTGTACCATTGGAAGAAATACAAGTGGATGAACAGTTACGATTCATTGAAGAACCAGCTGAAATAATGGACCGAGAGGTCAAACAACTCAAACAAAGCAAGATTCCAATAGTCAAAGTTCGTTGGAATTCAAGACGTGGTCCTGAATTCACATGGGAACGGGAAGACCAAATGATGAAGAAGTATCCTCATCTGTTCAAAACAACAGCAACAAATACTGAGAACGCACGTTAAATTTCGGGACGAAATTTCCTTCAACAAGGGGATGAAGTGATGCTTCACACATCAACACTTCAAATTTTAAACGGTAAGCACAAACATTTCATGCAATTGGTTTTGTTACAAACATTGTGCTACATTACATTTTATGTACTATATTTCATATGTTACATGTTATAGTAGTACATATATGATTAGCTACACACATTTTGCTATGTGCGGGGTGCATAGTACAAACAGTTACGGACACTCACTATGTGTGAGGTTACACAACACAGTATGATCAAACACAAACAGTCACGGTTAAGTGAACTAACTAGTGTACACGCAAACAGTCACATTGAACGATCACACTTAGTTGTAATGTTGCAAGCATTAGATTTTGTGTGTGAGTACACACAAGCACACGGAATGATCAAACCACACTAACACGTACAATTTAAACTCACAAGTAGTGTCCTAACTACTTTTAACATTTTGCAATTTTCGGGACGAAAATTCCTTCAACAAGGGGATGATGTGACAATCCGGCAATTCCGGATTAACCCCGTTAACCAGGAACTAACAGAAACGATACAATTTCGAACAAAACCAAACCAGAAGGACTGGTTTAGAACAAAACAAACCCAGAGCACTTTAATTACAAGTATTAGACTTGTAATTAGGTTAAAAAGTTCAATTTTGACTTTTAAAGTCAAAATTTATACCAAAAGTCAAATTAAAATCCGAATTTTAACAGAAAATTATACAAAATTGAACCAAATCAAACTAGAGGGGTTAGACTTGAACAAAGAAAGTCTTAAAATGTTAAAAACCTCAAGAATTAAACTTGAAATTTCAAATTAATCTCAATTTTGACTTTGAGAGTCAAAATTCGGCCAAATGGTTCCTAAAATTCGAAATTCCCATTAAACCTGTGTAATTAACCAAATTGGTTATTAAATCAATACCCAATAATGATGAATATCAGTTATCTTCCTTTATTGAGCCATTAATCCACCGAATTTAAGTCAAAACGACTCCAAGAGTCGAAACCGCAACTTAGGCATGTCAAAATTGTAAAATTCAATCATAATCCTCACAATTGAGGACTCCTAAACTCCTGCCGACACATTCAGAAGCTGTTTCATCCATCAATTCATTCACAGAAGCTGTGAATTGTGGAACCCGATTGTGAGGAGGCCGAAACAAAAGCAATCAGCCGACCTTTAGCAATTCGAGAACCATTCGGGTAAGTGTCATCATCTACACATTCCTTGTAACACGTCTAAGTAAATCCCCAACCCAATCGAACTTGAAAATAACGAATTTTAGGTGTTCAAATTCTAGGGTTCATCACGAGAACGGTTTTGGGGGTTTCGAGCGAGATGGATTCTAAAATAAAATTAAATATCACCATTAGTTTCAGAAATCTCCGACTAAACTAATCCATGTGTCAATTTTATGAAATAAACAAGAATTGATTGAATACGAATTCTAGGGTTCTTGAATGTAAACATTTTGGGGATTTCGATTTGAATGAGTTTAGAAATCGAATTAAAATAAACAGAGAGTTTCGAAACTCACTATGTAATGAAAACCATGCATCAATTAAAAAAAATGTTTACGAATTCAGTGGTTGTTAATTCTAGGGTTCGTCGGTTAAATGGTTTTGAGGGTTTCAATCTAAATCGACTTGATTTTCAAATTAAAAGGTATAGAAAGCTTCGAAACTTATTGCTTAATGAAAACCCTAAGAAATTGCGGTTAAACATAATCGAATTCTTCAAATTCGAATGATGGTTCTTGTTAACCATGTTCGAACCTAAGTATATCAAATTAAAATAACTCTGGGTTGGTATTAACCAAATTAAAACCATGGTTTGGATCATTTGGGACAGTGGAACAGAAACCCTAAGTGTTGGGGATCGAATTTGGTCGAATTGGGGTCAAATTGAAACCAACTGGTTCGATTGAATTAAACAAGGGGGAACCGACTTAGGTGAGGTTAAAACAATTTAAAGATGGAATCTGATGCGAAACCCTAGCGGGCGAAGATGGTGTGATGGGTGTGTTTTGTGTGAAAGGTTGCGGGTTCGAGCCCGAGGACAACCGGTTTAGCATCAAAACATAATTTTTAATCTTTTTGCCATAACTTTTTCATTCTAATTCCGATTTAGTCCATTCCAGTTGCGTTGGAACCGTAACGGAATCCCGAACAATATATAATAATAAAATTTATATTTTAACACGAAAATGAGATCGCGTATAATTACGTTTGTTTAAATAAAATCATAAACGACTATGTGATTTTATTAAACGACTTTAAAGTCACGCGTACTTACGTATGCACGTTTCTAACGAGTCTAACATACGTATGTTGACACGTATGTGATTTCATACTTTAAACGACATTCCGAGTAACACAATGAACTGTTTAAATCACAGATCATTCGTAGAAGTTTATCTACACGATTTCACACGTATTGATCATTCTGCTACACTCAAATGTGCGTACACGGCCCCTTTCTTATTTTAACTGTTTTGGGGGAGAAAACATGTGCAACAAACACTTTTAGATACATATCACTTGCATGAGTTAACTGTTTACATTATGTGACAACATAGCATTTACATGTCCTTACACTTCGAACCGTTTAGTTTGTCGTAGCGCAAAGCGTGGTAGTTGGAAATAGATCTATTAGGTTTGACAAACCTCACTTGGTAGATGGGATCTACGCAGGTGTTTGACTGACCAAACACTCATTACTATTGTTTGTGCTAGACAATAGTGGCAAGGCAAAACATGCGATAGCATGCACTAGTCAGCTTCGGTGTCGACCACTTATGTAAATAGTACAAATGACTAGCTATCATGACTATGCATGTGTGATTATGTTATCTGCAAACATTATATTCAAACTATTGTTTTAAACATTGTGAATGCTTAAACCTGTGTTATGCACCAACCTTTGTGTTGACTTGATTTACATGTTTTCTCAGGACGCTAAGGTACACAAGAAAGCAGGCATGGACTAGGAGATCGAGTCGCATGCATGTGTTACATTTTTGTTGTTTGGATTGAACATTTGGGATTTTGTTTTGTAATTTACATTTTACAACTGTTACGTTTGTTATTGTTTTAAAACGCTTCCGCAAACTTTGAAAACTTTGATGTTACAGTTTTAGACCAAAGTATGTTTTGAAAATCATATAGAGGTCTTCGTTATGTCTAATGATCTGAGATCCTGGTTTGTCACGTTCCCAAACGGTATGATTCCGTTATTTGAAAATTGGGGGTGTGACACAGACGCCGTCCCACCACATATTAATATGTATATGACACTGTTGTTAATGATAATTAAGCATTTTTACCTAACACACACTTCCATTCACAATGATTCAAATGTACCCTCAAAACCTTTGTTAAACCCTCGGGTAACAACCTCAATCTCATTAACATCACATGTATCATCCAGATCGGTATGCTTATATAGGGCATACCCCTGAGTCGAGCCTACGACCCGCCCAAACGCCATCCCACCACATACTTATCCACATAGGACATTGGTGTTAATGAAAATTAAGCATTTTACCCCTACAATTATCCCAATGATTCTTCGGTTCGTTAGTCCTGTAAATACAATAATTTGGGAATCTATGTTGATTCCTTAAGTTCATCACAATAATGATCAACCACAGTAATTGTAGGAACAGTTATAAATGCTTAATTATATAAATAAATAAACATTTAATAAAATCTAAGTCCTAATGATTGGGCCTTGGTCAACTCGAGTGGACTAGTCTATCAATCAAGGTTCTTAGTAGTTAGGGAATTCTGTAAATATCATCAAACATATGACCTACAAATCAAACGGTCTAGATAGGACTTCTTGAAATGTAGGGTTTTTGTTTCGTACTTGATTCGTTTTGTTTCGTCCCTTGTTTCGTATTGTTTCGTTGGCATATGTTATCTTTGATATTTCCCAGACTTTCCCCTGAAAATGATTTGTTTATTCGTTTGATTCGTTGAACTCACACACTTGTTTCGTCAAAATAGTTTCGTTTGATTCGTTGAAATCACACACTTGTTTCATCAAAATAGTTTCATTTGATTTGTTGAAATGTTTAGTTTAACTCAATTATCCACTTATATCGTAAGTAGATAAGCTTAGTAAAACCTGCATAAAATTTACCTAGACATGGTCTAGAATAACATTCATACATATATACAAGATATATAGAATTTAAAAGCATTTAAGTAAAATATAATCCAAAGAAAATAATTTACGCATACTTCTCAGCCCCGTGTTTGAAAACAAAATGTTTAGAAAAGGGGCAATGAACTCACCTGTGTTGCTACGTAACTGATATATCACAAAATGCGCGCTCGTTCTTGTAGCTTAGATCTCTTTAGTTCCTGAGTTGTTTTAAAAGAATTCGAATATTATAAGTACGCGTATTAGTCGTCGTATCTAAGGCTTGGTCTCGGTGCATGTAACTAAGTGTCCTAATACATTAAGTGCTTCTATGCTCTAATCTACTTCATCTAACTTAATTACCTATTGATGACCCATAGTCCATAATTAGTCATACATATATTAATTAACATGTTTTGATCAAGTTCATTCTTAAGGTTCGGCTAACAGCTCAACACCCACGAACCCTTAAGGTTCGGCCATGATGGTTGTGGCTGTTCCAGGTTCGTAGCATTCTGTTAAGGGTTCGGTTGAAAGGAAAACTCTTAGGTTCGTTCGAGGGTTCGTGACTTCTAGGGTTTGCATGGCCATGGTTCGGCCATGCAAGGTTCGTCACCCTTTTTAGGTTCGGCTATGTAGGATGGTTCGTCTGAAAGGGTTTGGCTCGCATGGATAGGTTCGTTCACCTAGAGGTTCGGTTGTAGAAGAAAGGTTCGTAAGTCCTAGGGTTCGCCACCCTAGGTTTGGCTGTAATTCGGTCACAGGTTCGGTGCTGCATGTCCACAGGTTCGTTACATAACCACAGGTTCGTGGCAGGAAACCAACAGGTTCGGTGCAGGGTTTGATCAGGTCGACAGGTTCGTTGCAGCCTTCATAGGTTCGGCTAATGAAATATGCTAGGTTCGTTCCCTTCTTTTCCCTGCTCACAAAAGGTTCGGCCAAAAATATAGGGTTCGGCCAACGTGATGCCTTCACGAACCTGCAATAAGCTTCATCTTCTTCGTCTGTTTTGAATCCTAACCTGTTACAAATCAGTTTCTACAACTTCCTAGCCATTCATATGTACTTATCTAAGTGTTTCTAAGTGTTCAAAGTGACTAAACAACAATAATCTACAAGGTTCATGATACACACTTAAAACCGAAACAAAATGGAGATTTACCTCAAAACCTACGGATGAAAGTCCCAATTTCTTGTACTTCTGAAATCTATGTGATGAGAGGAACATTTTAACACCAAGTAAGCTCGAATTGGTGAAAATTTGAGTGAAATCTTGTAGAGAGAAGATGGGAACTCAATTTCTAGAGAGAGAAAGGTGGAAAACGAAAATGGTGGGAGGATGTGAGGTTGGTGGTAGTAGATGGTGCATTAAATGATTTCATTTAATGTTTCAAAATACCCAGTAGTTCGGTCTCGTTTGGCTTCGCGTAAAGTGCCGGTTCTCGTGGTTTTTGTCACGCAACGACACGGTTAAGAATATAATTTATAAGATTAATTTAGGTTGTGATTCCTAATAAATTAACTAATATCTTGTATTTATTTTAAATTTTCAAAGTATCAAGTTACTATTTAAATTGAATCGTACGGTTGTCGCGCGTATTCGTTCGAATCGTCACTCTTACGAACACGACGATAACTATACTTTTCAATATTGTTTTCTAATTATAGAATATCATTTAGAACATTAAACTTCCAGATTTATTCGTACAGATCGTCACCTATACGAATAATTCGTCGCTTTAGTATTCACATAACGACATTCGTGTTGTTTTGTTCTATAAAGCCTCACAAACGTTTATACATAATAAATCCTAACAATTAATCCCATGATGGTACTGTGTTGCCAGATAATTATCTGACTGTTAAACCATGTTTTCTGAGTTTTGTTTCTCTGAAATGATTATAAAATCTCTGTTTGATTCATAAAATGATAACAGTATATGATATGAATATGAAATGCACTGAAATGTATACAGTTCGTACCTGTTTACTGTTCATGTTACTGTTTAAGATCACTGTTCCGGTACGGTTCCGGCACTGATGTTACAAACCCTATTGAAGCGAACCTGCATGATGAAACTTTGGCCGAACCCCTCACCACCATGAGCCGAACCTTCCATGGCTGAAACCTTAATCCATAGCCGGACCGAACCTAAGTCCAACAAACCCTTAGGTTCGCTGGAATAAGAGCCGAACCCTTGATTTATGCTAACAGGTTCGCTGACCTCATTGCCATCCGGTTGTAATACCACCTGGCCCATCTCCACTTAGTTTAAACCGTTAAATTCTTTAAGCCCACGTGGATGTTTAACTCAAATCACTCTGCCCACATATACACTCACATACAGCCCATGGAAGTAGCTCACATGGCATTCAGCCCAGAATTATTGCTTCGCCCACCATGGCCCAATCGGCCCATATACATGTTGTCCGGTCCACATGGTGAAGAATACCAACACTTTAAACAAATAATTTTATGTGAAATGCAAGTAGTTATGGGGATTTACCACAAGGGTGGTGGGTTATGGTTAATGAATCTCACAAACAAAAAATATCCAACTTTTACAAAGATTGTGTCTAGTTACTTATTAACTAAGTGATAATTAGGTCAAGTGTAACAAGAGTAACATATCGTGTAAAAGTTTTGGAATTTTAAGGAGAAGCTAAGGGGAGTGAAAAATGAAATCAACAACACTAAGTGTTAAGCTTAACTTAAAATGACAAGTGTTGGTAAAACCTATGACAAGTAAACAAGGGCCGAATGATAACCACGACACACGGGTGTTAGCCAATTTAGGGCTAACACATACACGCGCACAAATCCCTACGACTTCTAATTATGAATTACAACCACATGAAATCAATACAGGATCGTGAATACACAACAAGTACAATCAAGAGCGCGTGCACTTCTTGTTTAAGCTAAGTCAAACACTTCAATAACAAGGTGAGTTCATATGCCCCTTTTCTAATCTTAACTGATTTTAAACTCTCGGGGCTGAGAAATATGCTTAACTTTTATTTACTTAAAAGTTTTCGTTTAACATATTGCTTATACTTTTATTTAGATAATATTACTTGACTTATTATCGCTTATCTTTGTATGCATGCTTGTATGATCATGATATGACAGGGATAACAAAGACGAATATGATAATATAATTTCATAACTCATCAACACAATATAATAACATAGTTGTAAGATTATATTTTACAATACTTAGTTATTCTTACAAGAACAAACATGAAGATAATCACAGGTGAACATGATGACAACAACAACGAAATACATGAATGATATGAAGATAATATATCTTCATAATATCATTCAACACCAGAGTTAACTAAGTGTAATAAGACAAGTGCTTATAACACTTAGCTTACAACTCGGCACATATTACAAGATAACATGAAACAAGTATCATCCACCACCTGAGTCGACTAAGTGTAGTAAGACTAGTTCTTACCACATCTTAGTGACAACAGGGTGACTATATGGAACAACAAGAAATGATAATCATGATAATGTAACTTCATGATAACAACATCATTCACACAACAATTAACATAATGTAATAAGACAAGATCTTATTTAACTTTGTTAACAACAATGAGAACAAACAACATTGGTGAACACAATACAATTGATTACTATTGAACTGTCTGCATTATATCATTTCAATCATGTGCCATGTATTCAAGTTGATCATTGTAAATCCCTTCACAAATCGCTGACCAGTTAATTTGACGTGACTAAACCGATGATAGATCTAACAAAACTCTAACTTGTAGGGCTAGTATGTTGATCGTATTGATTCATAGGCCGGTAACGTATGACCGGTGACAGGGCGACGGACAGTCAAGGTCTGGAAAGCGACACATTGTGATATTGATCTGCAGTTATAATTGTAATTAATCCATCGTTTCCTGTGGACTAGTATACTGAAGAATTTATTTTCCTTCAGGTCATATTTCTAGTGACAGTTTCAATGAGGCCTACGGTAACACAAAGTGGTAGAGGTAAATCGGATGCATTGTAATCTGATTATGTGAGGATTGCAATGGATTCCTTTTAGGCTCTATGCACTTCAAGTTGAGAACATATAACAATTGGTTAACTAACACTCTTATTGTTAAAAGTGATTAACACTTAACCCCACAAGTAATAGAATAATAACAAGCATCAGATTTACATAATCTAATTTCTTTAACATATTGAGGGTTATTAATACTTCGGTTTGATAACTAAACCTCTTTTATTATATTATTCTACATATGAAACATTGGGTGATGAACACAAACGGGCAGGTGAAATGGAAATGGATATCCATAGTTGTATTGCAAGTGGTATTAAGTTCTGTTACATATGTGGTGGGATGTTGGCTGGGGCTTGTTCTCCTACATATGCCCAATATATAAGCATAGCTAATAGGATGAGATATCACTTGTAAATATAACTATGGAAAAGCCATTGTGTGAACGGGTGAATCAAACAACTTACAACCAACAAGTATGACATTATGATTGTGTATGTGAACATTTCAAGGTTTTCAAATATCAAACTTAAGAACTCACCGACCTAGTGTTGACTTTGTTTAAATGCATGTTTTCTCAGGTGACGAACATGTTTAGTCATCAGATATCAAGAACATAGCTAGTGGACTCTTAGAAGACCTAGCTACATTTTGTGTGATCATACTTTTGGAATGACAAAACAGTGAATCATCTTTTGTATATCTTGTACAGATACAAGATATAAACTCATTGATTCTTCTGATTAGATTTACTTAGTTAAATTATGAGGAAACAATGTAATTTAACTTTGTAATTCTATTTCATTTTCATGTTAGCATTTCTCAGTTATTTATCATGTGCTATGTAAACAATCTGATCATTTCGATTATCAAACGATATCGTGCCCCGGGAACCTTCCGCCCGGCGGGAAAGTCGATCCAGCCCGCCGGCTCGGGGTGTGACAATAGATCGGGTATTTGATTTAGAGACGGCTATTGGTAAGATGACCAGGGTGACGGAGGCTATAGATGATTGTTATGTTGAGATAGAAGGTCATAGGTTCCCTGTCCAATTGTTTCCTATTACCTTGGGAGGTTTCAATGTGGTTTTGGGTATGGATTGGTTAGCCAAATATGAGGCTAACATTGTATGTCGATGAAAGATGATATGTTTACATGCGAAGGATGGGAGCTCTGCAACAGTTTATGGTGATAAAGCGATGTATACGCCAAAGATCATTTCGATGATCAAGGCTGATGTTATGATGAGGCGAGGGTGTGTAGCCTACTTGGCCTACGTGATTGAGGAACATACGGATATGAGGACGATTGATGATGTACCCGTGGTGCGTAACTTCCCCGATGTATTCCCTGAGGAGTTGCCTAGATTACCACCTGAACAGGAAATTGAGTTCCAAATCGACTTAGTGCCGGGGGCACAACCTGTAGCCAAAGCACCTCACCGTTTAGCTCCAACTGAGATAAAGGAAATGATGACCCAGCTACAAGAACTCCTTGACAAAGGTTTTATACGACTAAGTGTCTCTCCGTGGGGAGCACCGGTGCTCTTCGTTAAGAAGAAAGACGGAAGTATGCGTATGTGTATTGATTACAGGGAACTGAATAAGTTGACCGTAAAGAACAGGTATCCCTTACATAGAATTGATGACCTGTTCGATCAATTGCAAGGTGCAAGCTGGTTCTCTAAGATTGATCTCCGATCTGGTTACCATCAGTTGAAAGTTCGGGAGTAGGATATTCCAAAGACTGCTTTCCGTACACGTTCTGGACACTACGAGTTTCTCGTTATGTCGTTTGGATTGACGAATGTTCCCGCAGCATTTATGGATTTGATGAACAGGGTATGTCGACCGATGCTGGACCGATTGGTGATAGTGTTTATTGACGATATTTTGATTTATTCAAAGAACGAGGGAGACCATGCTTGCCATTTACGAGAGGTATTGGAGATCCTGCAGAAAGAAAAACTTTATGCTAAGTTCTCCAAATGCGCCTTCTGGTTACGAGAAGTACACTTTCTGGGTCAAGTGGTGAACCCAGATGGCATTATGGTAGATCCAGCTAAAGTTGAAACGGTTATGAAATGGAGCCCTCCGAAGTCACCGATGGAAGTACGCAGTTTTCTTGGTTTGGCCAGCTATTATCAGAGATTTATTCAAGATTTCTCCAAGATAGCGACGCCACTAACGAAGCTCACGAAGAAAGATGTAAACTACGAATGAGGCCCGAACCAAGAACATGCGTTTTCAGTGCTAAAAGAGAAACTTACCCAAGCTCCTATTCTAGCACTGCCGGATGGAAATGATGATTTTGTTGTGTATGCTGATGCATCTCGACAAGGGTTGGGATGCGTACTGATGCAAAAGGGAAGGGTGATAGCCTATGCTTCGCACCATCTAAAGATTCATGAGGTTAACTACCCGACCCACGATCTTGAACTCGCTGCGGTGGTGTTTGCATTGAAAATATGGAGGCACTACTTGTATGGAGTAAGGAGTACCATCTACACCGACCACAAGAACTTAAAGTACTTCTTCTAACAAAAAGATTTGAACATGAGGCAGAGACGATGGCTTGAGCTGTTAAAGGATTATGATTGTGATATTTTATATCACCCAGGAAAGCCCAATGTGGTGGCAGATGCCTTGAGTCGCAAGACTGATCATCCTGCCATACGAGTAAAATCGTATAGTTTGGTGATAACGCCAGACTTTCTGAACGAGCTCAAGCAGGCGCAACAGGAAGGTCGGAAGGGAGAGAATGTGGGTTTTGAATGTCTTCGGACAAGTCAAGAACTTGGAAGACAATGATCATGGTGTGAAAGTACGATTCGGTCGTATGTGGGTACCTAGATATGGGACATTCGGTCAAGAATTTTAGATGAAGCCCACAAGTCACGTAATTCGGTTCATCCCGGTGCTACGAAGATGTATCAAGATCTTTGGAAAGATTATTGGTGGTCGGGCATGAAGTTTAATGTGATGCAATATGTGAGCAGGTACCTTACTTGTGCGCAAGTGAAGGCTGAACATCAGAAGCCCTACGGATATACGCAACCTCTTGAGGTACCAGAATGGAAATGGGAACACATCACCATGGATTTCATCACCAAGCTACCGAGAACAGCTAAACGACATGACGCCATATGGGTGATTGTGGACCGACTGACGAAAAGCGCACACTTCCTCCCTATCAAGGAAACGTATACGTCCGAAAGGTTGTCTGAGTTGTTCGTGAAAGAGATTGTGACCCGACATGGAGTTCCTGTCTCCATTGTGTCAGATCGAGATACGAGGTTTACTTCCAGATTTTGGAAGCAGTTTCATGATGCTATGGGAACGAAACTGAACATCAGTACCGCCTATCACCCTCAGACAGATGTATAGTCAGAAAGGACTATCCAAACACTGGAAGATATCCTTAGGGCGTGCATTATCGATTTTGGAGGTAGCTGGGATGACCACTTGCCATTGGTGGAATTTTCATATACTAACAGCTACCACTCTAGCATCGGAATGCCCCCTTACGAGGCGTTGTACGGAAGACGATGTAGGATGTAGAAAGCCGGTGAGCTGAGGAGAGACTAACTTAACCAGGATCAAGAGCTTAGACAAAGCTTTTGATGTTTTGCTCCCTCTTGAGTTTTGCTCTTTAGTTATTTTAGTGTTTAGTTTTCATAAATTAGAAAAGAAAAGAAAACAGTAGGGCAACACAAAGAAGATTCAGAAAAGTGTTGTTCAAATTATTCAGTAGATGTTGGGGTATAAATAGCCCCGACATTTAATGTTTCAGGACAAATACAAGAAGAAGACAAACAGATAAGACTGATGACACTATTACAGACACTGTAGCATCAGAATAGTACAAGCGTAAAGTCAACATAGGATCTTTAAAGATCTTAGTTCAGACTTTTGTACTGATGCTAATACATTATTCTTTCGGAAGCTCTTTATAGAAAACTATCTAGTGTAGACAGTTATCCAAAAGCAGGTTACATTTATTCTTTCAACAGAAGAAACATATGTCTTCAGAAATATTGTTTTTCTTCCGAGGCAGATGTCTTTGGAAGTCTTCCGAAGTAAATGACTTTTATTCTTCGGAAGCAAGTGTTCTCTTCCGATAGTGTCTTCTGAGGTTTGTCTTCAGATAGAGTCTTCCGAAGCAACTTCTGAAGTATTGTCTTCGGAAGCATTTTTCTTTTATTTGTCTTCGGAAGCAGTTGTCTTTTATTTATGTCTTCCGAAGGTTCTTCTGAAGACTTGTCTTCGGAAGCTAGTGTCTTTTATTTGTCTTCGGAGGCAGTTGTCTTTTATTTATGTCTTCCGAAGGTTCTTCTGAAGACTTGTCTTCAGAAGCTAGTGTCTTTTATTTGTCTTCGGAAGCATTTGGCTTTTATTTGTCTCTTCCGAAGGTTCTTCTGAAGACTTGTCTTCGGAAGCTAGTGTCCTGCAACATTTATTACAAAGATTATTTGAAAGGTGGTTTTGCTTCATCAGTCCTTATTTTCCAACAATCTCCCTCTGGACTGATGAAGCCAAAACCACTTAATGTTAGATCCCAATCAATTTCTAGAACATCAGACTCAGTGGGGAAAGAATCATGAGAATGGTTCAAATGGGTCTCAGTAAAGCAAAGGCTTCTTTGTTTATCAGAGCTAGGCTTCTTTTGTTTATCACCTTTTGAGAATAGTTTATGGATTATCTCCCTCTTTTTGGCTTAATCAGCCGGAGACAAGACAGGGAAGAAAGAAAGGCAGAGAGAAGTGGGAGAAATGCTCCTTGAAAGGCAGTGGAAGAAGGGTAGTAGTAGTGAAGGTGGTTGAGAAGATTAGAAAACCTTCAAATGAAGGTGCCTGCATGGGGTTGGATTTGGATTACAGGACTAAAGATATCCGTTAATTCCATAATGTGAAGAACTGATCCGTCCATCATTTTGTAGATGTCATCCGAATCCCTGACTAGAGAGTCAGTTTTATTATGACCTGAGTCCATCTCAGAGATGTCATAAACCCCTTTTTCTTGGTTCTGGGGATTTCCTAGCCTTAGTTTTAAGAAAAACTTCATTGGCTGTTGCCATACCAGGAGTCTTATTGCCTAATCCATTCAAATGAAAAGCCATTGGATTTGCATATGAAATGGATGCTTCTGATATATGATCAGGAGGTCAAGATGGACTTGACGACCGGATCTCATCCTCTTTTATAGGGTAGAGAAGTGTTGATGTATAGTGGGGGGGTTTTTAGAAACAGAGTTGTCCCTGGGAGAAAGGACGACCAACTGAAAGTCAACTGACATTTCAATGGTTAGTTAGGGTTCCCTTAGGAATACAACATCATCCTGTGAAGAGGATGAATGAGGAGCAGGATGGGAAGAGATGCTTGATATATCTGTGAGGATGAAACAGATGTATCCATGTGTTCAGTGGGAACACAATCATGTTCAGGGATCTCATCTTCCTGAACAGATTCTTTTGGGTTTATTAGGCTTGGAGGGTTTGGGAGAAGTATTTTATGGCCAGTACCTAATTTAGGTGTGGAAGAAGGGTGGATGTGGGTTTACTAAAGATGGGTGTTTCTTTAGTATCATCCATCATTTTGAACATCAGTTAGTCAAGTCCGTCATAATATTATGAAAATCAAAGAGACAAACTGAAGGCATAGCCGGAACTTATGAACATTTTGGATGATATACCAGGTTATCAAACAGATGTTATTTGAAATAGTTGCCTGTAAAGATCAAAAGGACTGACTTCTACATAATCAAGTTTTTCAGGTTAACCTAAAAAGTTCATGATTAAGTATGAAATTACAAAACTGAGTTAGAATAAGAGAGAGAGAGGTTGAGACTTACACATTTGGTCAAGAAGACATGTTCATGCACATCCGAAAAGTACAGACGAAGTTTTGTGAGGAATGAAGCCTGGTCCGAAGCCGTTACGCCATTATCATAAGCATGAAGCTTGCGACAAGGTAAGCATAAGTGCTTCGTGCCAGACGACATGCCTGACAATTTATCATCCGTAACCATGAGCATTACTTAGAGTCTTCAAGATGAAGAAGAGTTTCTTGAAAAACCAGAGGAGGAATAGGGTTTAAGTAGAATTATGGAGAAGAAAATGATAAATAAGGAAAGTAATCCGAGAAGATTATTGGTTAAAAGAAAATGGCGGTAATAATCTTCTTGAGCCGTGAGAGTCAGTATTGAGACTCGGGTCTATCAGAAAGATTGACAACTGTCACATCAAATGCAAAGCTCAAGATTTTTATTGCAGAATCGGAAGAATCTTATTTTAGACACAAGTTAAATAAACTTATGAAAGTTATCGGAAGAAGAAAATAAAAGAAGAGGATATCTTCGGAAGAAAAGACATCGGAAGGAGAGGAATGTAACAATGGAAAGTTTAAACATCAGATAGATATGAAGCAGTGATTATATTGCCACTGATCCTATCTGTGTATATAGATAATTACTGAAAGAAATCAAGAGTTCTTTATCAGTTGTTTATCCAATATCCATTGTTTGGATAAAAAAGTATCCTTTAATGTTTATTAACTCATATTTATCATGCCCAGTTTTGCTACAAACTTAGAGAAAGTTGAGGAGTCTAAGGGCTTGGTAAATATGTCAGCTATTTGATCACTTGTAGAGACATGTTCTGGAACTATTAGTCCTTTTTCAAAACAGTCTCTAATGAAGTGATGCCTTATTTCAATGTGTTTGGTTTTAGAATGATAGACAGGATTTTTTATTATGTTTTTGGCAGCTTCGCTGTCTATCAGAAGAGGTGTTTTTAGTTCAGTTATTCCAAAATCTAGCAGTTGATATTGTAACCAAAGAATTTGGGCAGTGCAATGGGCTGCTGCAATGTATTCAGCTTCAGCAGTTGAATTTGACACTGATGTTTGCTTCTTGCTTTGCCATGACACTAAGCAACCTGCAAAGAACTGACAACCTCCTGAAGTAGACTTTCTGGTGAGCGAGCAGCCAGCATAATCACTATCTGTAAAACCAACAAGCTTGCAAATTTGATTAGCAGGATACCAAATACCTAGTACAGGAGTACCTTTAAGATATCTGAGTATCCTCTTCACAAATGAAAGATGAGATTGTTTGGGAGCAGATTGATATCTTGCACAGACACATGTTGCATACATGATGTCTGGCCTTGATGCAGTAAGATACATCAGAGAACCAATCATGCACCGGTAGAGAGTTTGATCTACAGGTTCACCATTGTCATCTGAACATATGCCAGGACTTGTTGCCATGGGAGTAGAAATTATTTTGCAATCATTCATATCAAATTTATTAAGAAGATCTTTTACATATTTAGATTGATGAATGAAAGTCCCGTGTGGGGTTTGTTTGACTTGAAGTCCTAAAAATGTTTTTAGTTCACTTAAAGCACTCATTTCAAACTTAGAAGACATTAATTTAGAGAATTGTTCACACATGGACTGTTTTGTTGATCCAAAAATGATGTCATCAACATAAATTTGGACTAACAAGAGTTCCTTATCTACCCTTTTTATGAACAAAGTCTTATCAATGGTTCCCCGTGAGAAATTATTAGAAAGAAGGAATTGAGAGAGAGTGTCATACCATGCTCTTGGAGCTTGTTTTAGGCCATAAAGTGCTTTGTCTAGTTTGTACACCCAATCAGGATGATGAACATCATCAAATCCTGGTGGTTGACAAACATAGACTTCCTCTTTTATTGTCCCATACAGGAAAGCACTCTTTATGTCCATCTGGTATACCTTTATGTTATGTGAGATGGCAAATGCTAGGAAGAGTCTAATGGCTTCCAATCTTGCCACAGGAGCAAAAGTCTCATCATAGTCAATACCTTCCTCTTGACAGTAACCTTGCACAACTAACCTGGCCTTATTTTTTATTATAATGCCTCTGTCATCTGTTTTATTTCTGAATACCCATCTGGTTCCGATGGGATATTTTCCATCGGGCAAGGGACATAAAGTCCAAACATTTTGCCTTTTGAACTGCAACAGTTCATCTTGCATTGCCTCTACCCAATTATTGTCTTTAAGAGCCTCCTGATATTTAGACGGCTCAATTTGGGATAGAAAGGCTGCATGAAGACAAAAGTTTGAAATCTGGCTTCTTGTTTGAACTCCTTTACTTAGATCACCTAAGATTTGTTCTAGAGGATGATTTTTGTTGAAAGGAATGATGTCCAAACAGTTATTTGAGGAGGCAGCATCGGAATAAGATAAGTTTTCGATGGGGGTCAGAGAGTTTGGAATGTGATCAGGAACATCTATGGATGCATTATCCAAGACAGGAGATGGAGGAGTAGATGGTATATCGTCTTGGTTTTGAGAATTTGCTTCTTGAGAATTTATTTGATGAGATGGAAAAGAAGTGAAGAACTTTGAAACAGAATCGTCCTCAATAGAAGATAGATCTTCAGAAGTTTGACATGACTCTGATGAAGGAGAAGAAGAGGGGATGGAAGGGATGAATGAGAAGCTTTCAAGATCAAAAAGATCATCAGGTGCAGAAGGAAAGGATGAGGTTGATGCTAATTCATTGAATTTTACATCAATAGATTCCTCAATTATTTTTGTTCTGAGATTGAAAGCTCGATATGCTTTAGAAGTCTGAGAATATCCAACAAAGTATCCAGAATCAACTTTAGCAGCAAATTTGGACAAAGAGTCTTTTGTATTTAGGATAAAACACGGACATCCAAAGACTTTGAAGAAGGAAATGAGAGGCTTTATTTTATACAGAATTTCATAGGCAGTCTTGTTATGTCTTTTTACAATGTGAACTCTGTTCAATACATAACAAGCAGTGTTTACTGCCTCAGCCCAGAATGATAAAGGTAATCCTGAGTCTGCAAGCATGGTTCTTGCAGCTTCAATCAGTGTCCTGTTCTTTCTTTCTACAACTCCATTTTGAGCAGGAGTTCTAGGAGCACTATATTGTCTAAGGATTCCTTTAGAAATACAAAATTTATCAAGAACTTGATTTTTGAATTCTGTGCCATTGTCACTCCTTATCATTTTAACAGGAAGACTGAATTGTCTTTCAAGATGAGTGACAAGAGCAATTATTTTATCAGAAGTCTCATCTTTGCTGAAAAGGAAGAAGGTCCAGCAAAATCTTGAGTAATCATCTACAACAACTAGACAATATCTTTTTCTTGCCAAACTAGCTACCTTCACTGGACCAAACAGATCCATATGAAGCAGATTAAGACAGTTAGTTGTTTTGGATTCCTCAATAGACTTATGTGAAGTTTTATGTTGCTTTCCCTTTAAGCAAGATTCACATTGACCTTCAAAATGAAATTCTTTAGAAGGCAATCCTCTTACTAGAGAAAGGGTTGAAAGCTTGTGAAGAGTTTGGTGATTAAGGTGACTGAGTCTCCTATGCCAGAGAGTGGTTTCAGAAGATGATGCTTTGGCTATCAAACATGTAGGTGAAGATGTTTGAGAGTCAGTAGTCATATCTACAACATAGACATTTCCACGTCTTTTAGCCGTTAGCAAAGTGTGTTGATCAATCAAGACCTTTATTTTAGAGTTTATTTCTGGAGAAAGAATTTTGCAACTGTCTTTAGTGAAAAATGAATTAAAATTTTTGTCAGCCAGTTGAGAAACACTCAAGAGATTAAACTTGAGGTTTTCAACTAAGCTAACATCTTTAAATTTCAAATTTCCTCCTGAGACAGAACCGGATCCCACTATCCAACCTTTTGCATTATTTCCGAAAGAAACAGATCCACCATTATTTGGAATGAAGTCATTTAGAATGGATCTGCATCCAGTCATGTGCCTAGATCCTCCACTATCCACATACCAGAGATGATTTTGGTTTGAAGAGGATTTCTGCACATGAGAATTATGTACAAAAGATTAGACATGGGGTATTTTATTTTATTTATTTGTTTGGTTTATTTTGTTGTGTATCTTTCATCAATTTCTGCATCATTAACAGCAGTTGTTGCTGATTTTGTTGGAGAAGATTGATTTGAGAATCCACGGGAGAAGAGTTAGCACCATTATTAGAGCAAGAAACTGGGTTCACCGTAGAGTAAGGAGGTGGTGTTCCCAAAATGGAAGGTCTGGAGTTAGTTCTCAAGGAAGAGGGTAAGATAGAGGAAGAATGAGGATGTGTCCCAACAGATTTGTTACTTGCTGTTCTTACTTTCTTCATCTTATTAGGGAGGTTCCCTTTAGATGAAGAAGTATGATCAGCTTTCAACTTATTAGCCTTTATCCTAGCTTTCTCCAAAGGTGTTTTTGTTCTGCAGTTTTCAGTAGCATGATTGTACTTAAAACATTTTAAGCAGGCTGGGGAAAGAGAGGAATAATTTGGGATGAAAGGTCTGTTTGCTTTCATTGTGGGATAAGGAGGATGAGGATGAGAAGGAGGAAACTGGATATTTATCATAGGTTCTTTTCCTTTATCAAGATTTGACTTGATATTAGAAGTGAATCCAGACTTTATTGTTTCTTCTGAACAAGGAGTAGGGCTCATATCAGGAGCAATCTCACTTTGTTCTGAAGAGTTATTGTGTTGAACTGAGTTCAACTGAGATTTTTCTATTCTTGTCAGATTTGTATTAGTGGGATATACAAACTTAGAGAAATAGTTTGGCTGATACACCAACGAAGGTGTATCTTT
Source organism: Mikania micrantha (assembly GCA_009363875.1). NCBI lineage: Eukaryota > Viridiplantae > Streptophyta > Magnoliopsida > Asterales > Asteraceae > Mikania > Mikania micrantha. The sequence continues at coordinate 25,619 of SZYD01002107.1, read as the reverse complement.
TATTGAAGGAATTTCATCAGGAAGAAAGGTTGGTGAAACAGGTTCAGGAGTAGTTTCTTCCTTATTATTATCAATGGGTGTATAATCATCTGGTTGAGCAGTATGATTATACCCAATTCCAAATCTTGCCTTGCTGTGAACTTGCTTTTGTAAAAGCATCTTGAATCCTTTGCAAGATTCAACCCACTTTTCACAGCTTACTTGAGTTTGAGATAGTTCATCTTTACAAGCATAATATTTTTCTCTTTGTAGATCAAAAGATGCTTGTAAATTGATTTTCTCAGTTTTCAAGGCACATAGTTCATTATCTTTTATTTTTATTAATTTTTCCATTTCAGAATTTTTATTGTCCAGAAGTTGTTCCAAATCCTGATTTTGCTTTTGAAGCAACATATTGGCTTTCTTTATTTTTGCAAAAGCCTCTATGCAAGCATTGGAACATAATTTTTCTAAGGTGGAAGAGGATACCTGAGCATCAGAAATATCTGCTTCAGGTTGATCAGAAGAGCAAGAATCTTCACCAACAGCCATAAGAGCAAAATTTGTTGGTTCAAAAGTGATGAGGGCATGGCCAACATCTTCAGGCAAGCTGCTCCAGTCTATGTACTCTTGAGAGAAAAGAGCCTGTTGACCAGATGATGAAGATTTGACAGCATGTCCGGGAGCATTTATTTGTGAAGAAGGAGCTGTAACAACTTGAAGTGAGGCAGGAGTAAGTTGGTACATGTTTCCATTTGCAGTTTGTACATATTGCACATTGTTAGAAGAAGAGTTTTGTGCAATGTGTGCTGATTCTTGAGGATTATTGGACCTTTTGAAAGAAGAAAAGGTGGATGAATGTGGTGTTGAAGAGGTGTGTGAAGGTATGTTTGGATAGGTCACATAAGAAGAAGGGTTAGAGTTTGAAGCATTAGTGCATTCCTTGGCAAAATGTCCAGTGCCATGACATCTATAACATTGGACAGTAGCCTTATTTAGACCAATCCTGGTTTTTCCATGGATACCGGGAAATTTTCTTCCTGTCCTCTTGTAGAACTTGTTAGTTCTTATGCTCAAGAGAGCCAGTTGATGGAGAATATCCATCTCTTCCAAGTCATCACTTGGAACTTGATGAAGATCGTCCATGATAAAACAAGGATGGTCAGAGGGGAGAGAGTGGTCATCACATGAAGAGAATGAAGAGGTGATACCAGTAGTTATGTCAATATGTTCATCATAACCCTGATCATTTATCACAGAGTTATGACTAAGGAGAGCAGTGTTCCCTTGAACATACTCTTCAGTTGATTTTCCAGATTTTATTAGTTTTCTTTTCTGGTCAATCTCTCGCTCAAAAGTGAGTAACTTACCATGAAGTTGGGTAAGTGAGAGTTTACCAAAATCTGGTGAAGATCTCATGACTATAGAGTAAGTTTCCCATTTTTCAGGGAGAGATCTTAAAAATCGATTTAGAACTGAGACAGGAGGATACACTTGACCAGCTAATTTTAGTTCACTTAAGAGAGAAGTGAACCTTTCAAATTGCTGAGTCAGTGACTCATTATTTAGTTGGCAGAATGTCTCATATTGTTGAGCCAATATCTCTCTAGTATTGGCTACAACATCATCAGTACCACCGAATTGCTCTTTTAGAGCATCCCATAAGTCCTTAGCAGACTCATGGTGAAGAAGACCCGAATAGATTTCATTCGGAAGGGCCATGGCCAGCTGAGCATGTGCCTTGGCATCAAGCTCCAATTTATGAAAGTCTTCTTCAGTATAGTTTCGGGGATCCTTAGGGACATCATCTCCAGTCTCTGTGTCCAAGACCATTGGTTTATGAGGTCCGAACATGACAGACTTCCAACATCCTGTATGATTATTTGACAGGAAATGTAACATCCGTCTCTGCCAAATATTATATTGATGCCTAACCAGAATTGGTGGCTTCGTGGCAGAACCAGTGTTATGCGGGTCTAAGGTGAATTTTTCTGCCATTTGTTTAAACCGTTTTGAGTAAATCAATAGTGAGTACTCAAGATAGTTTGGTTGAAGGATTTTTGAACACTTTAAAGTTTCAAAAATCAATCTTTAGCAGATTTTGAAAAGAAGATGATAATAGAAAACTAAACACAGATATTAAAGCGAGCTTTGAATTTTAGCCTTGATGGTTAAACCAAGACTAATGAACAAGGCTCTGATACCAATTGTAGAAAACCGGTGAGCTGAGGAGAGACTAACTTAACCAGGATCAAGAGCTTAGACAAAGCTTTTGATGTTTTGCTCCCTCTTGAGTTTTGCTCTTTAGTTATTTTAGTGTTTAGTTTTCATAAATTAGAAAAGAAAAGAAAACAGTAGGGCAACACAAAGAAGATTCAGAAAAGTGTTGTTCAAATTATTCAGTAGATGTTGGGGTATAAATAGCCCCGACATTTAATGTTTCAGGACAAATACAAGAAGAAGACAAACAGATAAGACTGATGACACTATTACAGACACTGTAGCATCAGAATAGTACAAGCGTAAAGTCAACATAGGATCTTTAAAGATCTTAGTTCAGACTTTTGTACTGATGCTAATACATTATTCTTTCGGAAGCTCTTTATAGAAAACTATCTAGTGTAGACAGTTATCCAAAAGCAGGTTACATTTATTCTTTCAACAAAAGAAACATATGTCTTCTGAAATATTGTTTTTCTTCCGAGGCAGATGTCTTTGGAAGTCTTCCGAAGTAAATGACTTTTATTCTTCGGAAGCAAGTGTTCTCTTCCGATAGTGTCTTCTGAGGTTTGTCTTCAGATAGAGTCTTCCGAAGCAACTTCTGAAGTATTTTCTTCGGAAGCATTTTTCTTTTATTTGTCTTCGGAAGCAGTTGTCTTTTATTTATGTCTTCCGAAGGTTCTTCTGAAGACTTGTCTTCGGAAGCTAGTGTCTTTTATTTGTCTTCGGAGGCAGTTGTCTTTTATTTATGTCTTCCGAAGGTTCTTCTGAAGACTTGTCTTCGGAAGCTAGTGTCTTTTATTTGTCTTCGGAAGCAATTGGCTTTTATTTGTCTCTTCCGAAGGTTCTTCTGAAGACTTGTCTTCGGAAGCTAGTGTCCTGCAACATTTATTACAAAGATTATTTGAAAGGTGGTTTTGCTTCATCAGTCCTTATTTTCCAACATAGGACCCCAGTCTGTTGGGGTGAAGTTGGACAGAAAGAGATGGGAAACAAGGCTGCCGTAATCAATATGGCAGAAAAGCTACGGGTGATAAAAACATGTATGAAAGCTGCACAAGATCGCCAAAAGTCCTACGCTGACAAGCGCCGAAGACCGATCGAGTTTAATGTTGGCGATCGAGTGTTGCTAAAAGTATCACCATGGAAGGGAATCATTCGATTCAGAAAGCGAGGAAAGTTGAGTCTAAGGTACATCGGACCGTTTCGGATAAAGGCAAGGTAGGGAAAGTCGCGTATAGACTAGACCTACCAGAGGAGCTGAACGGGATTCATCCTACCTTCCACGTGTCACATCTTAGGAAGTGTCTGGCAGACGAGCAAGCACATGTTTCTTTGGATGACATTGAGGTAGATGATAGACTGAACTATATTGAAGAACCAGTTGCGATTATGGACACGAAGGAGAAACAACTACAGAATAAAACGGTTTGTCAAGTTAGAGTTCAGTGGAAGCATCGGAAGGATTCAGACACGACATGGGAAACGGAAGATGAGATGAGGAAGTTGTATCCTCGATTGTTCGAATAGTAGATGGGTCAGGTTTCGGGACGAAACCTATTGTAAGGAGGTGAGACTTGTAACATCCCAAATTTTTCTAATACAAGTTATTCGAACTTACTTATGCGTAACGGATAATATACTCATAGTGGAAAAATACGAAAAATAAAACAAGTTAAAGGCTTGAAATCGTGTACTCGAACTCAATTTCGAGTACACATGGGAGGTTCGAGTACACCAGTTCTCGAAACTACTGTACTCGAAAATCCCACATTTCGAGTATGAGTACACTGCCTATAAATATGGGTGCCTTGAGAAATGTGACAACCTTTGACTGGGAGCACATTCTCTCTCGAGTACATGAAGTAGGGTTCAAGAACATCAAGAATCGGTTGTAAATCGCTATAGAAGAAGAAGGAACGCACGGGAAGCTACTAGGAGGATCATCTAACTACAAGTAATGATTTATGCGTAAAAGTTAGGGTTTTTATACGAAAGTGAACTCATGCATAAAGCTTGCACCTTTATGCATAAAGTTCGATACTTTGAGGTTCCAATGTGTTGGTAACAACCTAAGGAACATGGAACTAGCTTCTCCAAGTCTTAGATGAATTTCTGAGATGTTTTATGACGGAAAGAGGAGTACACGAAATTATACTCAAAGGGAGTACCCGAAGCCACACTTAGAAGGTAAGAACCTGGTTCGAATACACTAGTTCGAATACATTAGTTTCGAATACACTGGTTTCGGGTACCCTAGTTTCGAGTACACATGGATGTTCGAGTACACCTGGAGGTTCGTGTACCTTGGGTACTTCGGGTATCCTAGTACTTCAAGTATATGGATTTCGTGTACATAGGTATTTCGTGAACTACAAGTGTTTCGATTATTATCCAGTTTGAGGACTTGTAGTTATAAGGGGGAACTAGTAAGCTATGAGGATTTAGAATAAATTCTAAGTCTAAGAATGTAAGGTAATGAGACGATGTAACCAGTGTAGGTTCTTGAGGCCTAGCTAAGGAATTCGGCTAAGGAAAACAAGAGTCTACTATCAGGTGAGTTCTAGATGTCCTATTTTCATGTTTAATGTTTTGGGCTGGCATACATGCTCGTTGTTATGTTTATGTGGTTATGTACTTATGATGATGATGATGAACGAATGATGATATGCCATGATTATTTATGCATGTATATGTGTTATGCATGATGAATATATATGAAAAAAAATGCTATGTATGACGAATGAATGTTACTGAACTATGATCACCATAATCATGATGATAGTCATAAGATAACATGCTATGATGAATTTCTAAGCTGTTAGGATAATATGACATGATGATAAAGATGCTAGCATGAAATGTTATGATATGATATGATATGTGCCTTTGTTGTTAGGGCAGAATGCTATGATGATAAGATGCTAGTATGAAAAGTTCATGAATGCCAGAATGCATGATATGATGATATGATGATAGCATGATATGTATTCATTGCTAGAAGGTTATGATGCTATGATGAAATGATACTGGCATGACATAATATGATGAGTCCTATGATATTAGGACAAAGTGATGATGTTATAATGAATAGATACTAGCATGAATGTTATGATGATATGATAAATACGATGAATGATGATATGATGCTAGTATGACATGTATGATGAACGATGATGTTCCTATACGTGTTATAGGAAAATGTACGAATGATAGTCAACCACGACTATAACTGGGTATGACAGTCAACCACGACTATAACTGGGTATGACAGTCAACCACGACTATAACTGGGTATGACAGTCAACCACGACTATAACTGGGTATGGTAGTCAACCACGACTATAAATGGGTATGCTAGTCAACCACGACTATAACTGGGTATGCTAGTCAACCACGACTATAACTGGGTATGATAGTCAACCACGACTATAACTGGGTATGATAGTCAACCAAGACTATAACTGGGTATGGAGACTTGTGCCGGCATAATCCCACTGTTCGTATGGTGACAGTGGAATGTATAATGATGTTCAAGACGTTGGGTGCTAAGGTTATGGATTATATGTACGGAATGATGTTATGTTAAGTCTGTTTAATGTTGTTTTATGAAAACTAGAACTCACCAGCGTAAGCTGACTTGATTTAGCATGTATGTCAGGTTAAGGCTAAGGCGAAAGGATGCATGGAGCTCGGGGCATCAAGATAGAGAATCCGATGGTTTTGGCAATTCGATATGTTTTTGATACAGACACTTTATTGTATTATGTTTATCAAAGTATGTTTACATTTCCGCTGCATGATTATGAAAGTTTTTAGTTTAAGAGCTATGTGTTATGACGAAACCAACCTCTGTGGGGTCGCCGGGTTTCGGGGCCTCACAAGATGATGATTATGTTAGATTTTTTAATAATATTTTTTAAAGATAATGTTAGATTGTTTTATCCAAAATAAAATCCAAGCATACAATAAACTTTTTAATAGGTGGAGAAGACGATTTTGTTAGATTTTTTAATTAAATTCTTTATAGATAATGTCAGATTGTTTTATCCAAATAAAATCCAAGCATCTAGTAAACAATTGACACATGAAGATGACGATTTTAGTAATATATTAGATAATGTCATATTGTTTTGTCTCTTTCAAGTTGGATGGGATTAGCCTAAAGTGCTATAAAATGATAATCAAAAACAAAGTCATAAAATAAACCATTGACAAACAAAAATAATCATTAGCCATCAAATGTTTATAAGAAAAAATTATAAAACATGAGCATCAAAGGAACAAAACATAATAGGTTAGTCAAATGTATAACATTTTGCATCCCTAGAACCAAAATAACCCAAATGTAACCCACACATATCACATCTTCAATGTCGTTTATACAACTTGATGGGGTTCACATTCATCTTGAGATCCCGGAACCTTATGTGTCTATCATTGTTGAATAGTGGATCTTATACTATGAGTTGATCAATCTACCAGCTACACAAAGTTCTTTGTTTGTGTTTTCCAATCAACTTGAAAGAGACAAAAACGCAAACAAAAGACAAACAACTTCATTCATATAGTAAAACCTAGCCAATTTGTTGTATTTACAAATCAAATTCATATTATATGTTTTATGTAAGTCCTGTTAATGTAGAGGCATATGATATTTTCATGGGACGTCTAATGAACAAAGGAAAAAGTGAGTTTAAGTGAACAAATCTAAGATTTGTCACACGACTGTTCAAGTGAATAAAGATACAATCGAATTATCTCAATAGAATACCTCTGATCATGTTGGCAACATGCAAACAAAACCAATTAAAAGAAACATAAACGCCTATGTAGATGCATAGGAAAAAAATACGGACCTGTCGTAGTTGGTGATGGCCGACGGAAACAGAGAAGCATAGCCCTTGTGTATAATCCTAGAGTATTTTGTATATATAGATGCATTAGGAAAAGAAAACACATCAAAATATCACATTCAACAAAACTTTGAATGTTTACGACGCAACAAACCTGCAATCAACAAAGGGGCCATGCAGTTTGGACAGAAGTGTTATCATCAATGGTGCTATGAAATTTTGAATCTGATTTTAAGGTTTTCAAAAGCTAAAGGAAACAAAGAATGATTATGTAAGATTACAATAAAATGTGGATTATGTGGATCAAAGAAAAAGACAATGTGACAAAACCCAATCCATAACATAACATGTAAAAAAGAAAAAAGCAATCTTAGAAGTTAGATTTGTGAAAACCAAAACCTTACTATTCCTTTTCTCTTGCTTTATATATATAGAATAATGTAGGTGACATTAATCATTTATCTTTCTTTATTTCTTTGTTTTATTTTTCTTTTTTAATATACATTGATCTCTCTATTAGGATTTAGGAGTGCTTTTAATCATCCAATTAAAAGTACTTCTAACCTTTAACTCTCAAAACTTTAAATGATTAACTCCTGAATTTGGTAAATATCATTTTAATCCCCTCGTGTTTTTAAAAATTTAAGGTTTATTCTTATATTTAGTATCAAAACTTTTATATTTTACTCCTAAAAATTTACATTACATCCCTAGACTTTGTAGAACATCACTTTGATCATTCTTAGGTTCTTTGAGTTTAAAGTTTATCTATACACTTAATATTAGAACATTTATGTTTTACTCCTAAACTTTTTTTTCTTTTTATCCCTAAACTTTTTAACATGTTACTTTGAATCCCCTTAAGTTTTTTTTAGTTTAGAGTTTATCTCTACATTCAAAGTTAATACTTTTAAGTTTCACTTCTTAACTTTAAGCTTCATTTGTAAAATGTTTCTTTGAGCCCTTGAGGCTTTTAGAGCCAAGAGTTTATCTATACACTCAATTTGAAATATCGGCAATAATTAGCAACTGACCACTTTTAACCCTCTAACTTTCGAAATCTTTATGTTTCACTTCTACTTTAATCATATAACCTTCAAAACTTCTAAGTTTTGCTCATAAACCTATAGTTTTTATCCCTAAACTTCGTATAATATCACTTTAATACCTCATTTTTTCGAGTTTATAGTATACCTTATAACTAGTGTCAAAACTTTTAAGTTTCACTTGGAAACTTTTACGTTTTATCCCTAAAATTTGTACGATATCTCCTTGACTCCTTCATGTTTTTAGAGTTTATAGTTTATCCATATAACTAACGTCAAAAATTTTAGTTTTTGCTTTTGAAATTTTAGGATTTATCCATAAACTTTATAGAATGTCACTTTAATCCCCTTGGTTTCAGTGTTTCGGGCTATACCGAATTGGAGGTGTTAGTGACAGTTTGTTAATGACCACTTCTAATCATCCAACTTTCAAAACTTTTAAATTTATCCCTAAACTTTGCATAATGTTATTTTATGTATGTTTTCTATTGTTCTATGTTTCAACGTTAATTTTGTTACGAAATGAGTTGGATCGAATATATATTTTTTTCATTCGACGATATAAATTTGAATTACTATACGTTTTGACACCGCTGCATCGTGTGGTGGGTAAAATACCCATTAAAGCTAAATCCATTTTTTCCATTGGCACGTAATACATTGCTGACATAATAAATTGGGTTTTATTTTATCCCCTGGTCAACTATAAGGACCACACTCAACTCCTTTTTATATGTTGCTAAGTACAAGGTGATTTGGTTAGTGTGGGCTAAGACATTATATAGTTCTTCATATATATAAACAAATTTTTTGTTTCTTCTGTACATGGAATTATTATTTTTTCCAATCATCATCGAAGGAATTCGATAAAGGAAGGACAACATTTGCTGACTGAAATAATAACGTGTTCAAAGCAACTGATCGGCCATTCAATGTTTGGGTGTCCTTGATGAACTTAGGCAATGCCATGTTGATTACATCAAGAATTTTCCCAATATTTGCATGTAATCCATCCTTAGCAATCGTTACCCCTGTAAACCATCAAATTCCATCTGAATGAACATTTCTTAGGGACAGGTTTAAGATTTATAATATGAAGTCTATTGAAAGTTTCTTCTATGTCTCATAGCATATCATCTTCATCACAACTTTTTATTATTATGTCATCAACATAGACTTCTAAAACGAATTAGTGTTTAAAGGCATTATCCATTAACCGATGATATATGGCTCTAACATTCTTTAAACGCAATGGCATCTTCCAACTACAAAATAAGTAATAATGTTAATCTCATTATAGAGGGGTTTTATTGTCATTTGAATCCGACATGAGAACAAGTATTGATTTTAAAAAGAAAAATGAAAATAATAGTATAAATGCTAATATGTTTTTATAGAACACCCCTAGCTATTTCTATCATTGGGTTTCCGTCATCATGATATAATGTGTCAGTCCTTTCAATATTGTCATTTAGGGAATAAAGCTTATCAAGTAAGTTGCTCGTGTAAGTCCCACAATGTAGACACATTTCATCTAAAACGATATTTTTTTAGGCTTTATTGACATGAACCAATGTCTTGACATCCATTCTCTTCTTTTTAATCATACGTTGAGGATACATGGTAGTAAACTTGAATCGAAGTGATTCTCACCGCCACCCGCCACCGCGAATGCCTGCCACCACTGCCACCATCACCCGCCACTATCCACTTCCATCGTCGCCACCCACCACTGTACCACCCATCTCCACCGTCACCCACCACATCTCCGCAACCCACCACCATTTCCGCAATCCACCACCGCTAACTATAAAATTAAAATCGTCGTCAATATAAGAATTTTTTTAGGTCATTTTGAAAAAATAAAAGTCATTTTAGAAAAGATAAGCAACCACAAAATATGTTTGTATATATGGGAGTTAAATAAGCAACCACAAAATATGTTTGTATATATGGGAAGGTGTTTTTGGTAGGCTTGTCCGGAAGTGCAACCTTTATCGGAGTCATCAAATGTGTGCTCGTTACCGGATGCGTATACCCTCCGAAGCATTCGAGTAGGTGAGAATCAATCGTGAACTCTCATCGCACAAACACATTCTAAGAATGCCTTCGTTTCTGGTTTCATCATCATCATCATCATCATCAAGAATCTGTTCATCCATTTTCAATCAAATCCCCAATTCAGTTCACTCGATTAATCCCCATCTCTCCACTTCCAAATTTCAACAACATCTCAGTAGTAATCGTGTTTGTTTATGTTTGAAATCAAGATCATCATGCCGCAGTGCAACAACAAAGGCAGTGCTATCAGAAGTACCCTATCAGAATCAGAAATACGCCAAGATTGGTGCCGAATCAGTAGGTCCTATTTCGTCTGCTCAACTCCTCCAAAGTGTTGAGTTCGCTGCCAAAACTGGTGCTGAGGTTTCCCCGATTTCATCTCTGTCTGTTTCTTTTTGAGATATTAGCATGCTCTTAATTTCAATGCAAATTTTATGTAAATTGTGTTGCACATTTGATGAATGCATGTTTCTGTTTCAACTTATAACTAATTTTAGGCAGAGAACATCGATTGCATTTAGGGTTTTTAAGATTCATCAGTTGTCATCCGTATAGTTAAAGCAACAATCATAAATTAATTTATTCAACGGCTCTATATATATTTACTCGTGAACCGCGAGAATCACATAATGCATTTATACCTATTGATTTGAATGTGATGCACAAGATGGTCATATAACTGCCTCTGTAACTCGCTTCTGATTATCTTTTATGTACTACTTACAAGGGTATCATGTGTTACTGAAACAAACATGTCAATATATATGTTTATATATACACACCTACATATTTCAGAAGTTGAAAACTAGCCCAGTTATCAGCTTTAATTCATTGCTTATGTTGCTTTGGTGGTTGTTTCTCAAGAAGTATTGCTTATATTTTCTTCATTTTTTTATATCAGGTTGTGATGGAAGCTGTGAATAAGCCTAGAAATATCAGCTATAAAGGACTCACTGACTTGGTTACTGAGTATGGCTGCAAACTTTCTTGTTCTAATTTACGAAATAGGTTTTTTGTAGTTTCTGTTTTGGAAAATTTTTTGGCTGATCAACCCAAATGAGGGAAGAGTGACACTTACTGTTTTGTGATCAAATGTCAGAATTTAGAAACTTTCTAATGTAATATCTTATGCATTCTCTTTTAATAATCCTACTTCAATAACAATCATTATTCACCCACAGTACAGATAAAATGAGTGAGGCTTCCATTCTCAGTTTTGTGAGAAAGAATTTTCCAGATCACCTTATTTTAGGGGAGGAAGGAGGTGTTATTGGCGACTCAGCTTCTGATTATCTTTGGTGCATCGATCCTTTGGGTATGTGGTAATTACTAATTTGCTCTTTTAGTTAAATCGATGTCTTATTCATCTCAACTATCTACTCAATTCTTTGAACTTGTAAACTACACATGCATTTCTGATATATTCTTTTAATGCTCGATGACAAAGTTTTACTTCTTATTCTTCATGATATAAAATTACGATCTAGATATGCCCATTTGATGTCTATGTAGACGGGACCACGAATTTTGCACATGGATATCCCAGCTTTGCAGTCTCTGTGGGAGTGCTCTTCAGAGGAAAGCCGGCTGCTGCTGCTGTGGTAATATAGAATGAGCTCTTTCACTTACAAATTAAATGCCTTAAAAAGTATAATATACTTCAGTTTGATGATCAAATGTGCATTACAATATGCTGGAGATCTTTATTTTGTGGAATTATACCTTTTTCTATTGAATCACAACTATCTTTTTCTTTTTTTTTTTTTTTTTTTTTTTTTTTTTTTTGTGATTAACAAATGTTTGGGTATTTGCTAAATTTATCTAGCTAAACATTTGGCCTTTTCCATTTACTCTTTTAGGTTAAATACTCCACTTTGCAATCTAAGGACAATTTGGCTTCATAAATTTTTGTCTTACTAACAAAGTTGCAAAGGGTGCCAATAACCAAGCCAAAGTTTTTCGGTCACATCTAAATCATGTTTGGACATAGGAGTTAAATTCCAAGTTCCCAATGATTTTAGCCATAACCCTTGTTAATCTTTTGTCTTGCACGTCTTTCCACACAAATTATGGCATTATGCATACCCCTCGTAAAATTATCATTACATCTAAAGTATCCTTTCATCAATTATTTACAAAACAAATAAGGTTAAATGAAGATTGTACACCAATAAATTAGTACATCAAGTTCGATATACAATAACACACAATAGTTTGGATAATTCCCAGTATCTAGGAAAATTATAATTAAAAAGCCCTGATTACAATTATTCCCTCATACATACCCCTATTGAAATAGCTATATAATATATATAGACCAAACATGGTTAAGTAATTAGTAAAACCCTAATAACCCTTTAAAATCTAAAACCCACATGTTTAAAGCTACACGGGCCGACTTTACGTGAGGGCGTATTCAAGAATTAAACAAGCAATCACCCCCTAATTCTTGACTTGGATTATGCAGGTCTTTTATTCTAAGCTTGTCTTCTTGACCTTGACTCTTGTAGAACTTCGGCTTCCTTCGATCTTTAGTTGTGTTGTTTTGGCTCCTCCTAGCTCAAACACTTTTATGACCATGTCCCTTACATGTCTTTCGGTTGCATGAATTCATCCAAGCATTCCCTTGGCTACAATCTTGATCATAAAGTCAAGCAAACACTAGCTTTTCTCATTACATGTTCTTTATCGGGCTTGAATCCTTTTCTTAATCGTTCTCTTGAACTCTTGAATGATGTGCTTAACTACCCTCCTTGGATTATGAACTTGGGGTTCACCACCAACACATGGATCTTTAACTATGACTTGATTATCTGGTTATTCACCCATTATTGCCTTTGGTTTCTTCGGTTACACCTGAGGGCCTGAGGGGTGTAACATGCCAAAAATCTCTTCTTTCCTTATGTTCTCAAACCACCAAGAGAAACCTTTTTGTTCAACTTACGTGCCTCACGTAAGTTTGCATAGGGCTGGCCTATGTAACTCTAAACACGTGGGTTTAGAGTTTAAGGGGTCGGTAGGGTTTTACTAATTAATTTTTGCCCTTTTTCAGGTCTTACTATATATACATAGCTATTTCATTAGTGTTATGTATGAGTGAACAATTATAATTAGGGTTTTTGAGCTAGATTTTTGCTTCATACAAGGAGTTATACAAATTATTGTGTGTTCTTGTTTATCAATTCTTGGACTTTAGTTGGTATCAGAGCAAGTCAAGATACAAAATATTTTGCAAGCAAAGATCAGCTGTTTGTTCCCTTTTCTTGTAGCTTGTTTTCTTATATGTGAAGTGCACAAAAATTGAGAAGAAGATGTTGCCTGATCAGGAACATTTTCATCCATCAATTACAATTGATCAAGGATTCGTTAGACGTGATAATCGTCGTCGCCGCCTTTCTAAGTAACCAAGTTTAGGATTGTCTTTTCTAATCGTACCACTAGCCACAAACACAACAGATGCAGCCGTCGCTTTCACTTGAATCCGCCACTAATCGATTGACCGATACCGTTGACGTTGATGTCCGATCGAACAAAGCACCGTGTTTGATACCGATTGATACGAAGGACTAGATGAAATCCCTGCCACAGTAATCACCTAAAAATTAAAAGCTGATTCTGTGAGACGATCAAGTTTCGAGTGAAGGAGGAGGTAGCAACCAAGGAGGATGTTGTGCTTCACTTAATACACGAATTGACCAAAGAAAAAATAGTGACCCAGTGCCCATTTTTTGCACAATATCTGAGGAAAAAGGGCAAAAGGAGGGACAACTTTTGTTTTTGTTAAATTTTTTCATTGGTGGAGTTTTTGTAGGTGGCTGCAACGAGTCTGGGTGGTATTCAAGTTTTCAGCCTAATTAGTGTTAGGGATATCAACAACTTACCCAGTAAAATCCCAATTTTAAGTAGGGTCTGGGGGGGGGGGGGGAGGGGATGAACACAAACCTTACCCCTTGCCCCGAAAAGGTAGAGAGGTTGCTTCAAAAGAGACCCCTGGCTCATGATATTGCCCCCCTCTTTTTACGTACTTCTTGTAAGAACACAAACATGGAGAACTATATGACTAAGCAAGGCATGGATACACATAGACACGTGTAAACAAGGCATGGCTAGGTATAAAAGCAATAACCCAACATAACATACTGAGGAAGTACCTAGTAAACCACAAACACGAGGCACATATACTCTACTCCACGCACCAATCAAACAAGCAGAAAACATACAAAGATAAACATACGAACATGTCAATCAAGCCTTCCTTAAAGGTAAGCGGATACATAGAGACACATGTAAGCTAAGCGGATCCACATGAACACATGTAAACAATGCAAGGATAGGTATAATAGATATAAACGAACATGACATACTAAGCAAGTACCCACTAAACCAACAAAGAAGTCTCGAGCCACATATAATCTTTTGCATACAACACTTAAGCAAGCAGAAAACAAACAACAACAAACATACGAACAAGTCAATCTCGCATTCCTTAAAGCTAGGGTTGTTAGGGATATCACACACATGAATCAGAACATACACAAAAACAATAAGAACACGAGGGCTTAACGTGATCATGTTTAAATTGACCTATGTCCACAAGTGGCAACCAGGATATTCTTATTGTTGGGTATTTCACACACACAAAAACAGTAAACGACACAAGGATTTAAAGTGGCTCGGCCAATGTGACCTACTTCCACTGTGTTGCAACTAGGATTCGTATTGTTAGGTGCTCAATGAGATTACAAGCATAATGAAACATATAAATAGAGATTACAATTAGGTATTCTAACTTAACCTACATGCTAAGCCCAACCCGAGTGTGGCTCATTAAAGTCGGCTAGCTTTAGAAGGCTTTATACTCAACAATCTCCCACTTGGATGCTTTGACAAACTTCAAACTGCGCCCCGTCTTCATTCTGTACTTTTGTAAATTTCTTTTCCACTAGTTGCAACGGCCTTCCTCATCACCTGTTGAAGCTACACAAAGCTTCAACTTCTTATCAGCAAGATTTTTAGTTCCTCTGATCTTTTCCAGCATCAGGGTACCATCACTAATCAACCCCCTGATAAAATGGTATCTTAGCCGGATGTGTTTCGTTTTGCCATGAAACACTAGATTCTTTCTAAGATGAATCGCACTCTGATTATCACAATATAGAGGACTATATAACTATTTCTTCCCAGGTTCTTCCAGAAAAATCTCTAACCAAATGAGTTCTTTGCTAGCTTTAGCAGCAACCATATACTCAACTTTTGTGATTGAAAACGCAACACTTCTTTGCAATCTGGACATCCAACTTATTGTGGTTCCTCCCACTGAAAAAACGTACCCAGTTGTGCTTTTAGACGATTCCTTGCATCCTCCAAGGTCTGCATCCATATAGCCTCTCAGATTAGCATCTTTACCCTTGAAACATAAACCCATCTTTGAAGTCCCTTCAAATACTGAAGCAACCACTTGACTCCTTCCCAATGTTCTTTACCCGGATTGGACATATATCGATTGACTACTCCCACGGCATGTGCTCTATCAGGTCTTGTGCACACCATTGCATACATAAGACTTCCCACAATTGATGCATAAGGAACCTTAGCCATTTCGGCTATGTCTTCATCCGTTTTCGGACATTGGTCTTTTGAAAGCTTAAATTGTCTTCCCAATGGAGTGTCTCTGGCTCTGGCATTCTTCATGTTGAACTTCTCTAATAATTTCCCAGTATATTTCTCTTGAGAAAGTGTCAGAGAACCATCCTTACTATTTTTGAAAATAGTCATCCCAAGTATATGTTTAGCAGCACCAAGATCTTTCATCTCGAATTCCTCGAACATTTGTTTCTTCAATTTGTTGATCTCTTTCATATCAAAACCCGCAATCAACATATCATCCACATAAAGAAGTAGGATGATGTAGGAATTAATGAACTTACAGATATAGCATCAATGATCCATTTCACATCTCATGGACCCATTTCGACCTATGAAGTTGCCAAACTTCAAGTACCATTGCCTAGGAGTCTGTTTCAACCCATACAAGCTCTTTTTCTACTTGCAAACCATGCCTTCTTTCCCAGAAATCTGAAAACCCTCTGGCTGCGCCATGTAGATATCTTCATCAATATCACCATGAAGGAAAATTGTCTTAACATCTAGCTGCTCTAGATGTAGGTTCTCTCATGCAACAATGCTGAGAACAATTCTAATAGTTAGGAGTGTAAATGAACCAATGCAGCTCGTGAAATATTCGGGGTCAGATCGTTAAGAAGCTCGAACGAGCCGGAGCCCAAGCTCGAGCCCAAAAGTGTGGCTCGTTTAGTTATCGAGCCCGAGCTCGAGCTTTGCATATCGAGCTCGAGCCGACTCGCGAGCCTTAACGAGCTTTTTGTTTTTATAATTTTTATTTATTATATTAAGAGTTTATTTATAAAATTAATTATTTTTATATATAAAATTATGATAAATATTTTTAAATTATATATTTTATGCTAAATTTAGAAAATATAATTATAAATATAATTAAATTAGCAATTAAAGTAAATAAATTAAATATATAAACTGTAAACGAGCCGAGCTTGAGCCTAAAAATGTTTTAACGAGCCGAGCTCGAGCTCGAGCCCTAATTTATCTAAACGAGCCGAGCTCGAGCCTTAACGAGCTCGGGATCGGCTCGGCTCGTTTACACCCCTACTAATAGTAGTCATCTTCACAATTGGAGAGAAAACCTCATTATAAATTTATAATCAACGCCCTCCTTCTGTTGGAAACCCTTTACCACTAATCTAGCCTTGTACCTTTTAGAAGCATTACTTTCATTCTTGTTCCTGTATATCCACTTGTTCAGTAATGCTTTCTTCCCAAATAGAAGTTTGGTCAAAAACCAATTTCTGTTCTTTTCTTAAGACTTCATTTCATCTTTTATCGCAATCTCCCACTGAAATGAATCTTTCACACTAACGGCTTTAGTGTAACAATCAGGTTCTCCGTTTTCTGATAATAGCAGAAAATTGACAGTCAAAGAATACTTGTCAGGTGGCGCTGTAACTCAGATAGATCTCTTAACCCAATGTTGAGTTTCGGGCTATGGAACAGGAGAACCTGGAATCGATAAACTCTGAACCGGAGAAGTCCGATCTTCCTCTTCCTCTGAGCTTTCACTGTCATTTGACCCACTGCCATTTGACCCACTATCATTTCACGTGCTCCCACTGATTGAATCATCATCAGTGTCAACCCCTGTACCCCCACTGTCAAAAACAACTTCTGGAGTAACAGCTTGTCCAATATTTCATCTTCAAACTCAACATTACTTAATTAAATAATATAACAGTGGAGAGCGTGTGGTCAATAAGATAAAAAAGAGTTTCAATTGCATCTCACTGCAGATTTTCTTAAATATTAAATTAAATAATATAACAGTGGAGAGCGTGTGGTCAATAAGATAAAAAAGAGTTTCAATTGCATCTCACTGCAGATTTTCTTAAATATTACAATGCATTTACTTAGTCCAGTTATGTATGGAAAATGTTTATTATTTCTTTCACCAGCCTCATATTTTGTGAAGTATAAGGCTATAAGCATGTGAGGATCCATATAATATTCTGAAGATACCAATAGTATACCAAATATTCTGAAAATTGTTATAAGCACATGAGGATCCACATAATATTCTGAAATTTTTCGTTGGCAGGTAGAGTTTGTTGGGGGTTACATGTGTTGGAACACACGCACATTTTCTGCAGTTGCTGGTATGGAAATATTTGTTTAGTGATTGTAGTATATGTGAACCTCTGAGACAATTTTTGTTCCATAATATCTACTGAACAAGTATATTATTATGTACTTCAGGTGGAGGTGCATTCTGTAATGGGCAGAAGATCCATGTTAGTCAGACTGACAATGTGAGGGATTCAGTTCATCCTCAACGTAAAATTATACATAATCTGATATTTTTTTTTATTTAACAAGGACAAACTGCTTATCTAATTATACTTTTTCTTAAATTGCATTTTCTTGCAAAAATGGGCATTCTTTGTTTAGTTACTTTTCATTGAGTATCATTGCATATAACTACAACTTCATAGGTGGAGAGAGCTCTGCTGGTAACTGGGTTTGGGTATGAGCATGATGATCCATGGGCCACCAACATGTACTTGTTCAAAGAATTTACTGACATCAGTCGGGTAACAACCATTGCTCTGATTTATATTTGTATAGCTTCCATATTTTGATATATCATAATAAGGTTTGAGCTTCTATTATTTTTTAGAAGGTGGCAAAATGGAAGGGTCAATTAGGTTGGGTGATGGGCCAAAAACTTTAATTTCAAAATATACCCCCTTTGTCCCAAACTTCTGTTGAGTTATGTAGGCTTGATTGGGCTAAAAGTTAGAAGACAATTGGTTTCAGCCTGTGCATATAGGTCATGTTGATGAACCATGTTAAATCTCGTGCTTGTTTTTTATTTCTTGCAGTTTGATTGTGTTTGTGTGTGTGTTTGAGTACCCGAATCCCTAACAACTTGTCTACATTTTGTCTCAAAATAATAATCTGATTGGATAATTATGATGAACTAATTTTTATATTTTCTCTTAATAAATAGTCTAATATTAATATAAACTGAATGTTCACAATAGAGATGCAGATCGAACCATGTTAAATCTCGTATTTGTTTTTAATTTCTTGCAGTTTAATTGTGTTTTGTGTGTGCGTTTGAATACCCTAATCCCTAACTACTTGTCTACATTTTGTCCCAAAATATTTGTCTGATTGGATAATTATGATCGACTAATTTTTATATTTTCTCTTAATAAATAGTCTAGAATTAATATAAACTGAATGTTTGCAATTGAGTGCCCCCCCCCTCTCCTATTTTCTTTCTCCACACACACACAATATACAAGAAAAAACCCTAGGAAACCTATTTTTGGCCCATATGCTTACTAGAAATAAACGCTAGTTATAAGCTATTAATTACTATATTTAATACAGCTCGTCAACATGGAGTTGTTACAACATACAAATAAATTTAGAAA
The DNA here is from genome assembly GCA_009363875.1 of Mikania micrantha. Classification (NCBI taxonomy): domain Eukaryota; kingdom Viridiplantae; phylum Streptophyta; class Magnoliopsida; order Asterales; family Asteraceae; genus Mikania; species Mikania micrantha. The sequence continues at coordinate 6,428 of SZYD01002107.1, read as the reverse complement.
CATGAACAGGAATCTGTCAATCTGGGACTGGAAATAGACATGAACAGGGAAATAATTGGCTTGAAAAGGATCTTAATATCGAATTAGAACACCAATAAGAAACTTGAATTATAGACCAGGACAGGAGCATGAAACTGATTCAGGAGCAGGAATTCCGGGACAGGAACAAGAGCAGAATTCCGGGACAGGAACAAGAGCAGAATTCCGGGACTTGAACAAAAGCAAGAATCCATAATAGTAGAGCAGGAACCCTGAACAGAGTCAACAGACACCGAGCAAGAATCTAAGCAGGTAAAAACTTGTACAACAACTTGGAGCAAGAAGACGAACTGAAACAGGTTTCCCCAAGGAACAAATATAGGCGGGCTGGAACTAGGGTTCCAACAAGATTTTGGCAGTGGCAGACACTAGTGAGGATGGCAGGGGCATAAATCGGGCTAAGGCCAACTACCCATGCGTCCGTGTGTCTCGGCTTGTGGGCGGCAGTCATGGAAAGAAGGGTGGTTTGTGGCGGCATGTTTGGTTGTGGTTTGGCAGTGAACTTTCAGGGTACCTTAATGTGGGCGGCTAGTCGCTAGGCGGCCGGCAGCCAATTAAAAATCGTGTAATCGGCCAAAAAATCGCTAGTCGGTCAACATCGGCCAACATCAGTCCTAATCGGTCCAAATCGGATGACCTCCGATCTTAAGGTTGCCTTCCATCTACACTAACGAGAACAAAAATAGAAAAACCTACCTGTGATTTGCAGAGGTGCCGGCTAAAACGTCCGATGTGCAGCGGTAGAGAGGAAGAAGAAGTGGACGAAGGAACAATCCCTGTGTTGTCCTAACAGGAAGAAGAACTCTACTGGGGGACGACGCAGAGAGCGAACGGGAGCGATAATAGGCTTTTTATTCTTATTTTTCAAACAAATGGACGTTTTATTAGGTTTTTTAAACACATGGGCCTTTTAAAAAAAATAAAATGAAATACATGTTAATTAACCCATAAATTATAAATTAATTGGTTAAAATCTTTAACTATTTGAAAAAATATGTATAAAATTTTGTATATATGTATATAATTTTGAAAATTTACATATAAAATTCCAACCCGATTAATCCCTAGTCTGTACCTTACCGTCCGACTAGCGATTTCTACAATCATGCAAAAAAGTGTTTCGTGAGAAAGCAGGCTTGTTGCCCCATTCAGAGTTTGTATTAAATAACGACAGAAGTAACGACGACTAAAGTTTGTATCATACCTAGAGCTAGCGTTAGCTCTGATACCACGTAAAATAAACTAAAGGTTGTAATTACAATGGAGGGAACCAATATAGGAAAGAAACCTAGGATGCCTATTTTGAACTGGTTGGCTAAACTTTAGTGATCACTATATTTAACAGACTCAAATAAGCAAATCTTGAACGTGTTCAAAGACAATTGGTATCTTGAATTCATTAAGAGTAAAGTTGACATTTTTCTAATAATAATCTGCATTAACTGTACATATCATAAATTGTATTTTATAAGAAATGCTTTATATAGATAATGTATCAAATTTGATTACTAGAGTTGTATACTTGTATTATTTATGTGACAACTAGAGGCTTACCTCACATGTTGTGATAGTAATCCCGTATTGAACATGGCAAAAACATGATATCTACCAAATTAAAATTTTGCCAAAAAAATTGAGTCATATAGCTTTGCCAATATGGGTATTCAATTACGAAGGCAGTGATAGAATCATGAATATCAAAACGCAGACCAAAAAACCGGTTGCAACGACTGTTAATCCGTCTTAAAACAATAAATCAAAACATTGCAAAAGCAAAGGTCACACCCAAGGAATACTAACCCAAACATAAACGCACAATGTTAAAAACCATGGAGCTAAAACAATAAAAAAAGCATTCATAGTCGTAAAATTTAGTGTTAAGAAAAGCAATTATAAGACATACAAATATTTAATTACTATTGTTATTTAATTGTTATTACAATTATATAACTTTTATTTAATAGTTATTTTTATTTAATTATTATAACAATTATTTAATTATTGACGTACCATTTTCCGTCCACACATATAATGTATCCGAGGACTCCTTTGGAGCAGCTCTCTAACTCAACTGGAATAGGGATAAGCTCTGTCTTCATCCCACCCCCCCCCCCCCCCCAAAAAAAAAAAAAAAAAAAAAACCTACTGAAAAGTGGAATATACAGGGTAGGTTTGTTTGTTATGTGTGGGCCCCTCAAGGGGCAAAAGTAAAATTGCACCAATTTTAACGTTTTTTATTTATTTTGTGAAAATAACGTTAAAAGCATTAGGATGAGTAACTTTAAAAGAAAACTGAGGCAGGGACTCCTTCGGAGCAGTCTCTCTGATAGGGTTCCGATCACACACACCATAGATAATAGGAATCGAACTGAGAAACAATTAAGAAGAAGAACAGAGGAATGATTTGTATTACTAATTACTGTAAAATTACAATGAAAAGATAAAGAAAACAATCCAGGGCTAAACCCTTCTCACTGCCATGAGCAGGAGCCAAATACCATCAATAATTCTCTTCCTACCAAACTCCAAGTCTAACCTCTATTTATAACCCACTAACACACACACTATATATTAATATTACCAAACTACCCATATCTAGAACCTACCATTACTACTAATTAATACTAACATATTAATATACACTATGATCTCTATCATTCTCTATCTCAACTTGGATAAGGGTAAGGTTTGTATTCATCCTTTCCTCCCAGACTCTACTGAAGAGTGAGAATATACTGGGTAAGTTAGTTTGTTTGTTTTATACTTTATTTATTAATAGTTAAATAATTTTACTATTCACTATTAATGATTACATTTGCTTTTTGTATATATAGTAATTTGATTTTTACACATTACTGTGAGAGATTTTCGAACCGTTTGCTTCAAATATCTAAAACTATCATCATAAATGCTGTAAGAAATTTAAAATATTCTGAAGAAAAGTATAGCATAACCTGAATTAGTTAATTAATAAGTAACTGGGTAAAGAATTTAACTCTAGTTTCTTGTATTTTTCTTAGGGTGTGCGAAGACTAGGTGCAGCTGCTGTGGACATGTGCCATGTTGCTTTGGGCATTGTAGAAGCATATTGGGAATATCGTCTAAAACCGTGGGATATGGCTGCTGGCGTTTTGGTAAGGCTACTTATCCATAAAAGGAACTTGAAAACTAAAGTTTTCTATTAGTAATTTTTAACTAAATAATGAACAAAAGGAACTGCAAATTTTAATTTAAAAAAAAAGAACTATCAATCTAAGCTTTGCCTTTGTAATCAAGCAGATAGTTGAAGAGGCTGGTGGGGCGGTTTCTTGCATGGATGGTGGAAAATTTACTGTATTTGATAGATCACTCTTGGTTTCAAATGGTGTATTGCATTCTAAGGTATGTTTTATCAGCAATCAACTATCATGCCTTTGAGTGCTAATCTTGTTGATTATGAAATGCAGCTTCTGGAGAGAATTGGCCCTGCCACAGAGGAACTGAAAGGCAAGGGAATTGATTTCTCTTTATGGTACAAACCGGATGACTATAACACAGAATTATAATTGACACGCGTTTTGCTGCTATGTCTGTTTTAATTTTTTCTTATGTTTAACCTTTGTGGTTTATTGCTCAATAAATATGACCAGTAATCTGAGCACATTCTATTTTGTACTTCTCTTATGCATCTTACACTATATATTAACAAGCATATAATCATTACATTTTTCTTCCTGGGAAAATCGTATTTACCTTGTTACCACACATGAAGGGTAAGCATTTAGAGGTAGCAATTTCTACTCATTTCCTTATGAATGAGTTGATTTAGTTTATGTTTTCATCTTTGACTAGTCAAACATGGAATATGATTAAAATGTAGCTTAAACGGGAACGGGCCAAAAGACTTATAAGTAACCTCACCTAAAATGTATTTTAATGCATAAATACTCCAAAATAAATTTACTAAGGTAGGCGTTTTAGTGTATTTCAATGCAACTTCCAAGGAAATGATATAGTTGTTCAAGTGGTGGATAGACAAATTGAAGGTTCAAACGCCACTAAAGTCGATTTTCATGGAGGCCATCTACCCGGTAGCTCACGGCCACACTTTATCTGTCCCCTGACTGGTATTGCGTGCAACCCAGGGTTTACTTACGTAAGTGGGTTCTCACAGTAAAAGAAAAAAAGAAAAAAAAAATAATTTACTAGAAAATTGTCTTTTAATCATAAAATAAATGTTTCAGCTCAAATGTCTTTCTTATAATACAATTATCATCAAACATTTCAAAAGTTGTACGAGTGTATTTTCAGAATATAATTTTGTACAATTATTTATTTAAAAATATAAAACTTTGGGGAAAGTATTTCAGCCCAACCCAATCCATTTGACGATGCCATGGACCGAGCCTGTGCTCCCAGCCCAACCCATCCAACCCACCCATTTTACCACCTCTACTAAGCATCTTTAGTTGGGAAAGCCATGTTGGAGGTGTGAACTTTGTCTGAAGATATGAAAAGCAGAAAACAACATAGAAGTCAATAAGTCATCACAGCCATATTTTATTATGAAGCATCAGTTCCACAGGTTCGTCTTTTTTATTCATGTAAACTCTAATTTGATATATGAAGTTAATAATTCTTTATGCATGTTTTAATTTTCAATGTTTTGGTCTAATTGATGCCCCTTTGACCATTAAACCCTTCTTCCATGCTCCACCTTCATATTCATACAAGGAAAATTCTACAAATCCTCTTTTTGTTGGTTCTACCATAAACTCCCCCACGGGGATCTCAAGCCACTTTGATCTTGGTGTTTCAATCAAACATTCTTTGTGTTCTTGTATTTTTCCATCTGGTAAGATGAGCCTCACATTGATAGGAACCTCCCACCCGTAAGCAGGGTCTTTTAGCATCACCACAAACACAACCTCATACTTAATTCTTGGTGTTAACTTGGATATCTCAAATTTCCCTTGAATTTCTAACCAACAAACATCTAGCATTTCTGCAACATCCACAACTTCACTGCATAAACAATTGAAAACAACTTTTTTATTCATGCAATCTGATCAATATATTAAATTTCGGAATATTTATTCACTGTGATGAGGATTCCTACCACGAATCATGAGAAGTGGAAGTATTAACTTCATTAAATTTTGAATGAGCTCAATGCTGAATTGTTTTTTTGTTATGTTTTCCGGTCCGAACCTCCAATTTTCTACCGCTTTGACTACGTGGAGTTTTGGAACACATATTATAGTTAGGCAGTCTATTATTAGAGATTATTAGCATTGAGTCCATTCATTGTTTAAAAAAAACGTAATGAGGCGGCGCCTCGAGGCGCGCCTTGAGGCGAAACAGGAGAAAACCGATTATGAGGCGGCGCCTCTCTGGTTTTGAAGAAACGGACGCCTCATTTGGCTGAGGCGGTGGAGGTGGGCCGAGGCGGTGGAGGTAGGCCGAGGCGGTCGATTGGGCTGAAAAAAAAGCGTCTAATTTAACCTAAAGTCCTAATCATCAGTAACCCTTCGTCAGTCGTTGTTCGCTGCTCGTCAAGCCGTTCCATCAGCAAACTTCGAAGCTGCGTTCTTCGAAATCATCTTCTTCCATAATCCATCGGTAAGTTTGCTTCCAAATTGATCTTGTTCCACTCGTTGTAATCAAATTGCTTCTATTTCGTTCTTTTTTTTTTCTTCCTATTTTTATCAAATACGCAAGAAATTGTCTGACATTCAATTTGAAATGGAATCGCCTATACAAAATTGATTTAATTGATCTAATATATATGCTATTTCAACCTCCATTCGCTGAATTTATATGCTATTTCAACGCAGACAACTTAATGGATACTATCAGTTATTCAGTTGTCTTCGATGTATTCAATCAATCTTCACGTGCTTTTAATTGTCTGACATTCAATTCTAAATGTGTTTATCTTAGTTATAAAGTTCTTTAATTGATGTTTAGTATTTACTATTTTTTTGATATGTATTATAAATATTAATTTTTCTACAACCGCTTCGGACTTACGCCTCGTGAGGCAGAGTGAAAATGCCTCGAGGCGCGTTTCCGTTCTTTTAAACCTTGAGTCCATTGGCCCAGTTAGGAATCTAAGGTTTCTTTCCATCTCTGTATATTGTAATCACCTACTAAATGGAATAAATTCAGTCTTTCATAATCTTACATATAGGATTAAATTGTTGACATGCGCATGACATTAGATACATATCTTTTAAAAAAACGACCCAGAAATATCGGTGTCATATCAGCAAAATAATTCACATGTTTTCCCAGAACTTGGTTTCTATGATCATGAAGGTATTGTGGCAGTATTGTAAATTTGTAATTGAAGGAACATAAACCATATCGTTGAAAGTTGAACACCAATCATGAGATTAATGAAATTA